>MIQA02003547.1:0-33131 GCA_001887855.2 Sclerospora graminicola | reverse complement strand
GAAGTCTTGGGTGGAATTCGGATACCCACTAGCCCGGACGACCAACTATCGGAGGGGGTACTCCGTTGAACCTGATCGGCATCCGGATCAGATGAATCATCACTATGATGACTGATCCGATCCTCCCGGTCTTGTGACCGGTCGTCATGTACGATAGAATCCATATCTAACTTCATCTCACCTTGTGTACCCATTAATCTTCGGTGCTTACACTCACTCAGGTGGACTCTTAGATGAGACGGTGATTCGAATCAGGTCGTAGGAGATGACCTTCTCGAGACGGGGGTGTTCTCGGGTGGGAATCTTCACCGGAGAACAAGTTAGTGTCGGTAGTTAGTTAAACTATTAAAATGCACTGATCGGGAAACTTCGTCCGATCAGGCCAGCCAATAAAAGGAGAGATAACGAGAAACCACGAAAACCACGATAAAACCACAATCTTCCACAGATTTTACCGGCAAAGATGTGGATGATGATCAGGCGAGAGCCTGGCTGAGCCGGGCTAAATCAGCCTTTTTGAAAGATAAGACGCCAGAAGGTAAATGGTGTCTGATTTTCGCTGATCTGATGAAGGGCCCGGCCAAGAACTGGCTAAAGCAGTTAAGTCGGCAAGTACCTTTAAAGTGGTCTCAACTGTGTGAAAAATTTGAGGAGCAATATTGAAACTCAGCGGTATCTGTCGCGAGACAATACTACCATATGAAGAAAAGATCCGATGAAACACCGATCGAATATTTACATCGATTGAATGTTGCTGGTCTGCGAGCCAAAATGCCGATCAAGGATCCACGACATGCGAATATGGCTCGCAAACACGTTAAACACTTTATCGACACTTTGGACAATCATGATCTGGCCGATCAACTAACCCTGCTTCGCGTAAGTAACGCTGAAGAATTGGACTAACCTTAAGAACGTTACATCGAGCTAAAAGGCGAGAACCCAAGGTCAAGGTAGGATCAAACCGATACCGATCGAAACCACACCCGGACCAGGTTAAGACACCAGCGGCCCGACCAAGAAGGGCGATCCGGATGATTACGAAAGAATCAGATAGTTCCAGTTCTAGAGAAGAAAGTGGCCGGTCAAGTTTAGGCTCCGATGAAGAGCAATATCGCCATATCTTCACGGTGAAGCCGGTACTCCGTCCGAGATCATCGACTAACGTCGTTGATGGACGGAAATCGGGCCGATACCAGCCTGATCCGGACCGACCTCGCAAAAAATGTGTGCATTGTGGGTCGACTAAGCACGGCGATCGTGATTGTTGGAAGAGAATTACGTGCGGGAAATGTGATCGCAAAGGTCATCCCTCCGATCATTGTTTTTTTCGTGTGCAAATCTTGTGGAAATATTCATGATGCTGGTTCCTGTCAGAAAGAAGTTTTTTAATCGGATGCGCAAGTGGTATGTGCCAACCAAACATTCTAGCATGCTTCCACTGGAAGCCGAAAAGATGTTAAACTAGATCGCTCGCCAGGTTGGAATCTGGTTCGAGTCGATCGGTCTACGTTCAGCATCTATGCATGCGTCGGTAGCAGAAATAAGTTTGAGGAAAAGGAGATAACCGACAATACATGTCTATTTCAAATTGTGCCGATCGGTGTCCGATTTACAGTCTCAGAGTGGACGAATATTCCCGATCGAACGTGATCATGGAGTTGGACCTACTGCCTGGTGAATCTCGAGGATACTGGAAGTATCACCATCCCGACAAGTGGTTTAAGCAAGCAAAAGCTAATGGGAAAATCAACAATGCTATGTTTTTGACTCTGGGGCAGAAGTCTCAATTATCGACTCCGCCTTTGCTCGTAAGGTAGGATGTCGTATAGACAGTACTAAGAGGCAAGAATGTGTTGGAATCGGTTAAAGTTCGTACATGACCGAAGGACGGTCACGTGCCAAAATCACCTTGGCCGGTTCTCTGGTCTATTATTTCAATGCTTGGGTTGACCAATTAGTTGGTCAGGACGCGATACTGGGAATGGATTTCATGGTGCCAGCCGGTATACGGCTTGATCTCTCTCATGGAACCCTGACCTTTCCAGACAAAGTGCGGTACAATTGTCCGGCCGACGTCCATTATATGGTACCTGCATGCAGATGCTAAAAATGGGTCAGTATGAAAACATTGCTGTAGCCCGATCGGCTGATGTGATGATCCGGCCAACTGATTGGCAGCAGAAATTGTGGTTTACTCGTGGTGAACGATGGGTACCGACTTTTGTCAAAGGGATTAAAAGATCAAGCTATATTAGGGTTACCAACGTATCGGATCATTCATTGACTGTTCGTGAAGACATGATCCTAGGGATTTGGTTACCTGAAGGGAAAGTACCTCAACAGATGGGGTATGTCTTGGTGGGATCACGAAGACATATTGAATGGCAGGATCTGGGGTATCAAGCCAACACGGATCTGATCAGTAATGAAGGTTTGGTAAATGAAGATACCTCATCATTAGTTAAAAAAAAACTGGAGTATACTACTCCAACCAAGCTACTGATCAGGGTATCGTCGGTGGAGACCACGGGTGAAAGTTGTGTCGAAAACGGTCCGCAGATTTCAAATGTTATTAGAACCGGATCACCGATTAATAATGATGACGACCTTAACACTAACGAAATATGTGAGAACCGCGATTTGGGGGAGAAAATGAAACGTGAACCTGTCGTAGCTGCTAAAGATGAAGTAGAGCCCGAAGCCGTTTACCAATCGGACGATTCGCTAGGGGTGATCTAGTCTGATCCGAACCGGAGGGAATAGATCCGGTGGATGAACAATTATGTATACACAAAGGTGGTGACCAATACATTGCAGATATTTAAAAAAAGATGGCAGTCTTGCCAGAAGTACCACCCAACATACCTGAGGTCATACTGGGGGATCTACAAGTCGGTGATCCCGAAGTAAACACTCCCGACCAGATCGATGAACTAAAGAAGATCATTTGGAAAAGGCGACATTTACTGATCGCGAAGGGTAATTAATGTCTTACCTCCAGCTGCCTATGAGGCCTGTTCGAGATATTGATGTGAGGACTGCAAGACCGATCGTTTAACGTTGTCGTAAGGTCGCACCGCAATATGGGGAAAAGCTATCCGACCTGACCAAGGGCCTGTTGGGTACAAAATTCATCCGATCCATAACATCGTAGTCAGCATCACCGATTGTGATCAAAAAGAATGGAGTTGTTAGTCGACTCTGTATCGACTATAGGATGGTGAACCGCCTCACCAAGTTGACGGTTTATCCAATGCCCTTGCTAAATGATTTACTGGAGGATCTTCCCATTTTGCGTACTTGATGTACGCTTGTTCCCCTGAATTGAGATTAAGTTCTATAATTTTGTTCACTGGAGATGGCTAGTGTTTTCCGGGTGGTTTCGATAACCGATCGTGCTCGGGAGATATCAGCTTTTGTTACATCTTTCGGCCTCTTCGAATGGAACCGGATGTCGTTCAGATTGAAGAACGCTCCGCAGATCTATCAGATGCTGATTGAAAATGCTCTCTACGGATACTTCCAGATATGGAAAAGGGACGCCTTCTGATCGGCCCAGGTAATGCACTACCTCCTGCCGCCCATGGGGCAGTATGCGATATCGACGTGGGTAACGCAACGCCAGTAGCGCTAAGGTGCCGAAGGGTTGCCCCCCAGTATCGGGAAAAGCTGTCAGATTTCATTTAAGGACAGCTGGTCACTAAGATCATCCAGGCGTCCACCTCGCCATGGGCGTCGCCCATCGCAATCATTGAAAAGAAAATCGGGGTGGACGTTAGGTTGTGCATTGATTACCGATTGGTAAACCGGCTAACTAAGCTGAAATTTACCCGATGCCGCTACTTAACGACTTGCTGGAGGATTTGGACAAATGGTTGTGGTATTTCTCGTTGGACATGGCTAGCTTCTTTTGGATAGTCTCTATGACCGACCGTGCACGAGAAACAGTTTGTTACGCCCTTCGGGTTGTTCGAGTGGGACCGGGTACCGTTTGGCCTTAAACAGGCCCCGCAGATATACCAGCGGCTAAAGGATAGCGCGTTGTATGGACATTTCAAGATCAAAGCAGATTAGGATCCCGCCCTGGTCGGGGATGTGTTTACCGAAGGTGACCCTGACCCCGGTCAAAAAGCTTCGGTTTTGGGGTGGCGGTCCTACATCGATGACATTCTTGTGATGGCTTTTTCCTGGGATTTGTTATGTGAAAAAGTGGAGCAATTGATGATTACGTGTGAAAAGTGGAATCCCTCGATTAGTTTCTTGAGAAACACTTAAGTGACCTATCTGGTTCACCAGGTTCGATTGCTGGATTGCAAGTCAATCCAAAAGATTTTGAATCTTCGAGTAATCTGCCTTCCCGCGGTCATTGAAAGCCATGCAATCCTTTTGGGCAGCCTGAGTTTTTACAGTCGCTTCATCAAGGACTGTGTGGTCTGCGCAGCCGCACTGTACCAGCTACGGGAGGTGGACTACCATAAGTTGCGGGAGCAGGACCAGCAAGAAGAAACGCTTGCCGGTCAGCTATTTTAGCCGATTAGAAGGTTGACTTGTCCGCCCTAGCAGGCGACCGGCTCCCCGACCCAAATCCAGCCAGGTCTGATAACTACATGGCCAGGGCGAAGGTGGCCTTTGGCAAGCTAAAAGCAAAGATGGCGACCACGTCGGTTTTGAAACACTTTGATGCAGATAAGGTGGCAGTGGTCATCGTCTATGCTAACAAGGGGTCTATCTCGTCTGCCCTAGTACATTATCATGATGGCGTATATTGCCCTGTGATGTTCACCAGCCCGACTTCAACCAATGTAGTGAACTTATGGGTTGGTGGAGAAGGAAGTTTTTGCCTTGCTACGGATCCTACATGTGTGTTACACAATGTTGGTATCCCGGCCTATCAAGGTGTTATCCAGACGGTCCATCCCCTCATGGCTTCTTACTGCAAACGGACTTGACGGTCGGCTAGGTAGATGGGCTGCACTGTTGTCCCAGTGGTCATTGGAAGTGATCAAATGCACTAAAGGAGAAGAAGAGATACTAGGCGCATTAGCAGCCAGCATCACTCCAAGAGCAAAAGTGGAAGAAGTGCTGATAGCGACAGCGCCCCGGGAGCAGCCACGATAATCCATCACACTCCCGCCACCGGCGGTCGTTCCAGCAGAAGAACTGATGGTTCTGAGCTTCGGCATGTCAGCTAGCGTCAAAAAGGGAGTGGGTGCTTACAGTGCCATCAAGTGGAAGCTGCCCGAGTGGAAAGTGGTGGCCGCTGCCTCTGACTTTACGTCTGGTATAACAGTAAATAAGGTAGAATACCGAGGACTGCTGCTTTGCTTGGATTTGCTGGCCGGCCAGACACAGGGGTGGATAACTATATGTGGTGACTCCAATCTAGTAATCAGACAAATCACTGGGGGGGGGTAGATTGCAAGGCTCCCCGACTAAGATTGTTAAATGATCCGGTAATATCATCCCTGAAGAAATGTCCTGAGAATGAATTGTTATGCGCTAAAAGAGAGTGGAATAAAAGTGCAGATCATCTGGCCACGTTGGACATGCGAGACCAAGTAGAAGTCACGGCTTTTGATTCAATCCTGCTATCGGATCTGGCGGAGATGAATCGAATACCCGAACTTATCCGGACTACTGACACTGAGAAGGTAATCCGAGTGAATGCTGTCACCCGGTCGCAGAAGCGGTGATCACTAGCCCCCGACTCGTCACCTACAGAAATAGAGAATGAAGAGATAGTGCACCAATTGCGGGTAGAACGAAACCTCAAAGCACAGGATGAAGAGGAGTGGATGAATAATCTTAAAGCATATCTGAATGGGGAAGTGGAAAAGTTGAGTGCAGAGCAGGCCAAGGAGCGCTTTAGGATGGCCTCCGACTACGAAGTGGATGAGAAAAGGCTGTTGCTTTTCTATCGAGATGCTGACCAGCAGGAGGTCGATAGGGATAAGTCCGCACGGTTAGTCGTCCCGAATACCTTACAATCGGATGTCCTCCACCACTATCAGCTCAGCTTGGAAGGGGGACGTCAGGGCATCGGACGGACATATTATAAGGTCAAAGCGCATTTCCATTGAGAAGGCCTCTATCGTAGTGTGCAGGATTATGTGGGAAGCTGTCCGGAAGGGTCGGCTGACCATTAAAGAGCGGTCACCAGGAAACATACAAGCAACCTATCCTTTCCAAGTCATCGCGATGGACCATATCCCATCCCTACCTAAATCTCGAAATGGATATACCGAACTGTTGATCTGGACGGATTTGTTTACAGGGCTGGTCGACGCTAAGCCAGTTCCACCCGTACCTCGCAGCAGGTGGCTCATACTTATGAGAATGTGTGTTTAGACGTTTCGAGGCAAGCAAAGTCACTAGGCACGATAGGGAACCTGGTTTTATGGCAGATGTGTTCCGAGTTTTCAATAAATTTTGGGGCGGAAACAGAGCCTAATCATGGTTTATCGTCCACAAGCAAACGGTAAGGCCAAACAAATGGTACAAACTCTGACGAGAGCCATTAAGATGTATTTAGTGGAGGCCGGTCAGTACGATTAGGATGGATATACCGAAAGGCTGGATTTTGCTATTAACTCATCTTACGAACGGGTGAGGGGGGACACCCCTTCTTATTTAGCATATGGATGACATCCTTGATCTACCATGGAAGCCTCGATCCCAAAAGGGTGCACCCAAAGCCGCGATCGAGACGCTCGTCGTTGGAGGATGAGGGTACAACGCCATTTCTTGCTGGCACGTGAACAAGTGAGCGAACGCCTCCGACAAGCTATCCAAGACCGCGCCGATCGGAACAATGACTAGGCCAGTGAACACGGTATAGAGCCAGGCTCCCAGGTATGGTTATACCTGGATTGAGTCAAGGAAGGTTTCGCACGGAAGCTGGCCCATATGTGGCACTGTCCTTTCCGAGTAGCAGAGCTGGTCGGAGAACATGCAGTCAAGTTGGTTACCGCAGGCACTGACTACAACGTTTTTCGGATACTTCATGTGTTCAAGCCGAAACTGATAAGACATTTCCCGGATCGCTCGAGTGCTCGCCTAGTGTCAGGAAACGACAGGCTCGATTTTGACGAAGCCCTGTTGCCCGAAGACAGCTGGAACAGACCGCATGACCCACATGCATATGAAGCAGAAAAGATTTTGGATGTTAGATCAGGACGGAAAACCAAATCTGGCCGGACCCACAGGGAATTTTGATACAGTAGAAAAAAAAGAAGAACTGTCGTGGGTGAATGAGCTGGATCTAAAGTGGGGGGCGTTGATGAAGGAGCTCGACCGCCAGCGAACGAGCCGGAATCGATTTGAGGTCATGCAGACTCATGAAGAAAGTGAGGCTGGCCCGGAAAACTAGGTCATCCTATCGTCGTTCAGCAGGTCAAGTCGGACTAGATGATATTAATCAACCAATCAAATGGTGGACAGGAATTATTCTGGCCAGAAATGGACCAATTAGATGCTGAAAAGGGGTTTCCGGGGTCAACACAGACGGTGAGATGGTGAGGATGGACGGATGGTTGGATTACGGAGAGAAGTGGGAAGTAGAGAGGATGTCGCCCCGATAGGACTGATGGAGCGATAACGGAAATGGCAATGTGAACAACAATGAATGGATGGGTGGGATGGAGCGAACTAGAAGAACCGGGAATATGCTAGCCCCGGGGCGGGATGCAGGCTTTCCCTGGCCAGTGCGGCGAAACTTGTTCTGGGGTTGAGTTACGCTGAGGCTGGTATGGCGGTTGGAGCTTGTCAATACTGGTTACGCCACGGATTTGGCCGGTCGACCTCGTCAAGCGAAGCCTGGAGGGTAGTAATGTGACTGGTGTCACCTAGTCACGGGTACCTCGTTCCGCCCTCAGCCGGCTCCCTACTCTTTTCCACCTTACGGTTAGCCATATGCAACACCATGGGACAAAGAAATATGTCCAAGTCACAGTGGCCAGCTGTGATACCGTCGGCGACGAGGGTACACAGCCTGGTCCAGCCTTCAGCCACTCGGTTGCGGCTCTGTTTACGTTGGGCACGATACCCGGTGCGCTGGGCTACAACCGAGATGGAAAGGAAGTGAGAGGACTCCCAAACAGCCCGACAATTGCGGGATAGAAATTCTCCGCTTCTATCCGCTTAGAATTGACCAGGTCAGAACGCGTGGCCAAAGACTGGGGTGCCCTGAAAGACTGGCTGCACTTACTCCAAGGTGGATACTGCTTTCTGGTGTAGGATTCGCATGGAGTCGATGGATACAGACAGTAACTTGTATCGGTCCCTCTCCCGAACAAGGTCAGCAACTCGTTCTCCAATTGATTAATGCAGCCCTGAGAACTTAGAGCAGCGAGAATCTTCCGGACTCCGGCCTCACCTGCTCGCTGGTCAGCCAGTCTCAACGACAGCTCGTTCTTCGCCTTCTCCGGAGTAGCTACCTGGGCAGTCATAGCAGTGGTCTGACCTTTCATGTTAGCTATCTCCGGCTGCCCTGGACGGCGTCCGAGACCTGACGGTCGGCCTACAGGTGGCCTAGCCGGGCCGGCAACGGGTCCGTGCCTCGTTCGTCGTGGCAGGACATGTGAGCGATGGACGGTACAAGATAAATGCGTAGTGAGATCGTGCCTCAACCGTTGTCTGGATGCGACAAGACTCAGGGGTGGCTGTGGTGAAGTGGTTCAGAAATTACTGATGAGGGATAAATCCACTGAACTGATAGGTAGAAATGTTAGTCCAATCTAGCTGCCCGGGTCGGCTACCAGCAGGCATCAGATGGCGGCTACCGGAGATGCTCAAGAGCACCCGCAAGCCTCGAATCAGTGCGACGACATGGAAACAGGCTAGACGAGGTGATCCGGATGCTCTGAGCCAGGCCAACCAGAAGTTGACCAGCTGGATCAAGTGGGACGGGATGGGCATTGATGGTGGTCGTAGTTGGTCAAGGGGCGGATTGATCAAGAGACGGATAGATAAAGGGCTCCAGGGAAGGTTGTGTCCCTGTAGTAGCCGGATGGAACACCAGAGATGGGTGAGCGGCCACGAAGAAGGAATTGGAGTCGGCGGCCAGGTACCGTCCAGGTCGAGGTGAATGACTATCCAGGCTGGTCATGCTATTTGGTGTACAGTACACAAAACGTTCAGGTTGAGCTGGTCACGCTATTTCGGGTAAGGTACATAACCATCCAGGTCAAGCTCGTCAGGTTATTTTGGGTAAAGTACACCAAATGTTTATATTGGGTATAGGGATAAAAATCAGTCTACGTTTCGCTTTCTAAAACACAAGTCATTATTGGTTCACAGCAGAGGGTTCACAAGGTCCCCTCTATTTGTTATTGGTTTGCCCGGGGAAGGTTGAAAAGACCCACCGAAAGTCCCCTGACAGGGAGTCGCTGTGAAATTAATACTCACTCAAGTCGCCCGTGTTTGGAATACAGGTTAGTTCTATTGGAAATTGTGGTGAAGTTTTGGCTTACAGTGGAAGATCGTGGAGTATTGTTTTGATTTCCCTTCCCGACTACGCATAAAATTGGAGTAACCCCTTTATTGTCTTTGGTTAAACTGGCAGATCGATTACTCTCGGTCCAGCCTTCCCGGAATACAAATTACAAGTATAATGCGAGTTCGCTCCTGTGTGAAGATTTACGCCCTGGAGGAACCCTAGTCCTAATCCTCGTCCATCTATTAAACCGGCTTTTAACTTTTCGCCCTAGAGTCCACCAGGAGAGCGTAACCGCCAGTACTGACGGGTACACAAGGTGAGCATTATACAAAATGGATCATCCCAGTCGTCACGGCCAAGGTGATGGAAGTGACTGGTCCAGCCAGCTTGATGCTGACTCGGACCAAGACCTGGATGGACGGAGTACCCCCTCCGACAGTCTGTCATCTGGGGTGTTCGCATCTCAGAAGGAATTTCTGAGAGCGACTACACCACAAAAGTAACGATGAACAACGATCGGATTGATTTTCTAATTCCGCGCAATATTTTTCTCTGCTAATTGCAACAATTAGGATAATATGTTGAAAATCGAATTCATGAGAAAGAGTATTAACCGAGTACCCGAACAGACCCCATTCTATTCAACTCACTCGTATATACAGCAGAGATACGTTTGGGAGCTTGAGCAGTTGACATTTCTACCGAATAAAATAAAAGACTGAAAAAAGTTTGAAAATACTGAAAGTACTGAAGAATTTAAAACACCTGAGTTGGGAGAGATTAAAGGAATTCAAAACAAGCGCAGAGCTGGTCGTGTAGAATGAAAAAAACTTGTCGTTATCATAAGAGCGCGCAAACCTCCGATGCAGACTTCTGTAACAATGTGATTATATGAATTCACTACCGTATTCCTTATGTGATTGTCGACGTTCAGTCATTAGCGACAGATATCAGGAGCCAATGGCTGAACAGACAAGATCGTACAGTTGCAATTTATGTCCTTGCCGACAGTTCAGAACAGTGCAGAAAAAAACTTCTAGAATCATAAAAAAGCCGTCAAAATGACCGCTCGGAGAAGCTGTCAATATCACAAAGCTCATATTGTACCATATATGCCAGCAGTTGCCCCACGACCGTTTGATGAGATTGATTGATAGCGTTGTTTAAGATATTTCGTGAGTCAAGCTTTGCGGAGCTAGCCAGGCTGCTACAAATGCGGAGATTTCACCTCAAAATATGAGCAGCTGGCAGCCATTAACCCATACTGAATCTCATATAGTAAGGCGCTTTACTGAATCTCATATATTAATGCACTGAATCTCATATATTTAGGCGCTGTATATGAGGTATTACGTACGTTTCATAACACATTGTCTCGTTTGTATATGTGAAAGCGCTCGAAGAAGAAAACGATATTTATTTATATATAATCCGCAAGGCATGGACACCTCAAGCATAATTTAAGGCGACGAGCAAGTTTCGAATTTGGTATTAAAATTAAACAAGACACTTTACGGACTGAAACAAGCGGGACGGCTTTGGAACAGGTTGCTTCAAGCAAAATTATTGGAGTTAGAATTCTCGCAGATCGTAGACGACTCGCATTCCAAGAAATTTTGCTACTTTCCCGAGATTCTTGATTTCAAGCACCTTCATGTCGTCGAAAAATTTGTCCACTAGTTCATCACTGGTACCTGTTACCAGCAAGTCGTCAACGTACACCCCCACGATAGTAGTAGCTCCTTCTGATGCCTTGAAGTACAAACACAAATCCATGGAGCTTTAAGATTCCGGATACAACACCGACCAAGAAGTAACTATCGATGGCATCTTACGAGACTTCAAGCTAACGGAAGCAAACCACCCATCGGTGGCGAATATGAATACCTAAATCTGAAAGAAGACGAGCTTTTGTGCGAGAACAAGAAATCAGGAGAAGTTACAATCAAGGATTTTCAATCTCTGGTCGGAAGTTTGCATTGGATTTCAAGATGCGCGCGTCCAGACATAAGTTTTGCAGTGCACAAGGTCACCAGGCGGACGCATGCACCGAAGGCAATGAATTGGGATTTAGCGAAGAAGATTGTACGCTATCTAAAAGGAACGAAGGCATTGAAGTTGCAAATGAAATCGAAGATAAACGAAGCAAATGGAGTGGAAATTTGCGGATACAGCGATGCAGACTACGCTGGAGCAAAGGACGACAGAAAGTCGACTATTGGTCGCATTGTTACGATGAATGGAATAATCGTAAACTTGATCTGTAAAAAAAGGTGGGGTTTCTCTGTCTACGATGGAAGCGGAGTTTTACGCTGCTTCGAAGGTGGTTGTGGAGATGCTCGGGTTTTTCGAATTGTTACAAGAGGTTGGAATTAAGGTTAAGCGTCCTATGACCCTCTTCATGGATAACCAAGCGGCTATAAAAGCATTGAGTGGAATGCAAGGAACGTCAAAGATGAAATTGTCGACATTAGAGTAAACTTTATGTCGTCGAAATTCAAAGATGGATTTGTTCGAGCTCACTACGTGCCTACAAAAATAATGTTGGCTGATTTACTTACAAAGGCGGCTCCATATCCAAGGTTGAAGGAATTACGAGCCGCTTGCGGACTGAAATAGTCAATGGAAAATTCACATTGAGAAGGAGTGTTGAAAATGTTGGTTTTAGTGATATTGTGGAAAATATCACTTTTGGAGATTTTCGATAGTTTTATCCAATATGAATTTAGGCTGTGACCTATTATTTGTGTTGTAGACTATTTTTAATAACGATTGATTATCAGAATAGCTTCTTGTCACTTCTCAAAAGGAAAGTTACGAAACTTACCTTTTTGAGATTGTGCTTGTAGCTAGGAACGCGCGGGTCTAGCGATAACACTTCTAAATACGCTTACATTTACACAAGTTCCTGTGGAAGTTTGTTTGGATTTATTGGTTACTACTGGCTATTCAAGACTCGAATTTCTTACCATCGTGCTACGACAATGGAAAACAAGAACATTCAACACGAACCTGGTCGAGTCGGATCAGACGACAGTTTTGAAGATGCTCAAGAAGTTGCACAGAACAATCCGACTCCTAACAGTAACCCTACTAGCATACCAGAAGTCCCAGAGCAAATGAGAACCCTGTTCGCGACTATGATGAATCGATTTGTGGGTGAACAATGCGGATTACCTCAGTATACACCTGGGCAAGGACAACCATGGTAATCGATATCAAACATGAACCAATCCACTCCTAAACCAGTCAAGAAACATGTAGATGTGGATATGGAATCAGGTTGATCAGCCGGAATTGTTCGATCGATATGCCAGGTCGGTCATTAAGATCGACTCCATAAGTCACCTCCACGTAGTGATGTGGATATAGAATCAGATGGAGGGATCAGTCAACATTTTGATCCGGATGATTTGGATATGGACATGCCTCGTAGGGCAAATATTGCCTCCTCGCAGGCATTTGATAGTGACTCTGGAACAATCACTCGAGTTCGGATGTCGGCGATCTCGGAATTAAAAGACTTCACCGGCAAAGATATGGACGATGATCAGGCGAGAGCTTGGTTGAGTCGGACTAAATCAGCCTTCTTGAGAGATAAGACACCGGAGGGTGGAAGTTGTCTGATTTTCCCTGATTTGATGATGGGCCCGGCCAAGAACTGGCTTAAACAGCTGAGCCGAGAAGTACGCTTGAAGTGGCCTCAATTGTGTGAAGAATTTGAGGAGCAATATTGCAACTCAGGGGTGTCTGTTGCGAGACATTATTACCATTTAAAGAAAAGATCTGATGAAACACCGATTGAATACTTACACCGGTTGAATGTGGCTGGTCTGCGCGCGAAAATGCCGATCAAGGATCCACGACACCCGAGTATGGCTGGCGAGCATGTCGAACACTTTATTGGCACTTTGGACAATCGCGACCTGGCTGATCAGTTAACCCTGCTCCGTATAAGCAACGCAGAAGAATTGGAACTAACCCTGAGAACGCTGCAGCGGGCCAAACGTCTACAACCCAAGGTCGAGGTAGGATCGAACCGGTACCGGTCTAAACCACACCCGGATCAGGGCAAGATACCAGCGACAGACCAACCAGGGCGATTCGGATGATTACGAGATAATCGGACAGTTCCAGTTCGAAAGAAGAAAGTGGTCAATCAAGTTTAGGCTCGGACGAGGAGCAGTATCGCGATATCTTTTTTTTACGACAGAACCGGTGTTCTGGCCGAGATCGTCGATTAATGGCATTGATGGACGAAAATCCGGTGGGCTCAACCTGATCAGGATCGACCTCGCAAGAATTGCGTACACTGTGGGTTGACTAAGCATGGAGACCGTGATTGCTGGAAGAGAATCACATGTGGAAAATGTGATCGTAAAGGTCTCCCTTCGGATCATTGTTTTTTTCGTATGTAAAACCTGTCGACAGGTTCACGACGCCGATTCTTGCCGGATTGAAGTTTTTCAATCAGATGCGCAAGTGGAATGTGCCGACTAAACTTGCGACATGCTCCCACCAGATGTCGAGAAAATGTTAAACTAGATCGCTCGCCAGGTTGGAATCGGGCTCGAGCCGAGCGGTCTACGTTCTGCATCTATGCATACGTCGGTAGCAGAAATAAGGTTGAGGAAAAGGAGATAACCGACAATAGATGTTCTATTTCAAATTGTGCCGATCGATGTACGATTCACAGTCTCAGAGTGGATGAATATTTCCCTTCGGACGTGATCATGGAGTTGGATTTACTGTCCGTGAATCCCGATGAAACTGGAAGTATCACTCTCACGACAAGTGGTTTAATCAAGCAAAAGCGAATGGGAAGATTAATAACAAAAACGCCTCTATTCTATTTGACTCTGGAGCAGAAGTCTCGATTATTGACTCCGCCTTTGCTCGTAAGGTGGGATGCCATATAGACAGTACCCAGAAGCAAGAATGTGTTGGGGTCGGCGAAAGTTCGTATATGACCGAAGGGCGATCACGTGTCAAAATCACTTTGGCAGGCTCCCTTGTCTACTATTTCAACGCTTGGGTTAGCCGGTTATCCGGTCAAGACGCGATATTGGGAATGGATTTCATTGTTCCAGCCGGTATACGGCTCGACCTGTCTCATGGAACCCTAACTCTTCTGGATGAGGTGCAAATACAGCTATCCGGCCGACATCCTGTATATGGTACTCATATGCGGATGCTCAAAATGGGTCAGTATGAAAATATCAAGGTAGCCCGGTCAGTCGACGTGATGATTCGGCCGATCGATCGGCAGCGGAAATTGTGGCTAACCCGTGGTGAACGATGGGTACCGACTTTCCTAAATGGTATTGGTAGATCAAGCTATATCAGAATTACTAACGTATCAGATCAGTCGTTAATCGTTCACGAAGATATGATCCTAGGGATGTGATTACCTGAAGGGAAAGTACCTCGGCAGATAGGGTATGTCTCAGTGGGATCACGAAGATATATTGAATGGCAAAATCTGGCTTATCAAACCACTACAGACCTGATCAGGGACGAAGACCTGGTAGGCGAAGATACCTCACCGTTGGTTGAGAAGCCGGAATATGCTATTCCGACCAAGCTGTTAATCAGAAGATTGTCGGTTGAAGCGACAGGGAAAAGTCGGGTCAAAAAAGGTCCACAGGTTTGAGTGTTATTAGACCCGGCTCACCGAAAGCAGCAGATCCAGAGAGTGAAAATGATGCTGACGGGTTCAGAAACGACTCCGACGAAAAAAAAAGAGAATGAACCTGCCGAAGTCGTTAAGGACGAAAGTGAACCCGAAGTAGATCACCAGTCGGATGACTCACAAGGGGAGACCCAAGATAATGCCGAACCGGAGGAAGTAGATCCGGAAGATGAACAAGTATGTATACATGAAGGTGGTGATCAATACATCGAAGGTATCGAGAAGCAGATGGCAGTTTTGCCGGAAGTATCACCCAATATACCAGAAGTCACCATGGAGGATCTACAGGTCGGTGATCCCGAAGTAAACACTCCCGAGCTGATCGATCAACTAAAGAAAATCATCTGGAAAAGGCGTCATTTCTTAATTGGGAAGGGTAATGTCCTACCCCCAGCTGCTCACGGAGCTGTTTGTGATATAGACATTGGGAATGTGAGACCAATCGCTCAACGTTGTCGCAAGGTCGCACCACAATACCGGGAAAAGTTATCCGAATTAATCAAGGGCTTGTTGAGTACAAAAATCATCCGACCTTCAACATCGCAGTGGGCATCACCTATTGTGATTGTGATAAAAAAGAACGGGGTCGATATTCGACTTTGTATCGACTAAAGAATGGTGAATCGCCTCACGAAGTTGATGGTCTATCTGATGCCCCTGATCAATGATTTACTTGAAGATCTGGACAAAGTTTTATGGTTTTGTTCACTAGACATGGCTAGTGGTTTCTGGGTGGTTTTGATGACCGATCGTGCTCGAGAGATATCAGTTTTCGTTACACCTTTCGGCCTTTTCGAATGGAGCCGGATGCCGTTCGGTTTGAAGAACGCTCCACAGATCTATCAGAGATTGATTGACAACGCTCTCTATGGATATTTCCAGATCAGTGCCGATCGAGAAGCCACCGATCTACATGATATGTTTACGGAGGGTGAACCGGACCAAGATCAGAGACGATCAGTTTTGAGAAGGCGATCATATATAACGACATCTTTGTTACGGCTGCATCATGGGATATGCTATGTGATAAGGTCGAACGACTCCTCGACACTTGCGAACGTTGGAATTTATTGAGCAGCGTAGTCAAGAGCTTCTGGGGTCAACCCAAGGTCGCTTACCTTGGACATAATGTGTCGATTCAGGGATTGGAAGCGAACCCGAAGGACTTGGGTGCTCACACTAACCTTCCTTTTCCCCAATTACCGAAGGCTATGCAGTCCTTTCTCGGATCCCTGAATTATTATTGCCGGTTTATCGAAGTCTTCTCGATATATGCGGCTATATTATACTAGTTGATGGAAGTGGATTATCATGGACTACGAGAGCGTGATCGAGTGGGAAAGTCACTGAGTGAGACTAGTCGCGAAACCGAAATCAACGAATTGAATTTCAAGACTGGATCGCTGATCGATCGAACTGTGCCAGGGTCAGAAGGTCACATGAAACGAGCTACGGTAGCTTTCAGTATGTTGAAGGCGAAGGTGATTTTGACCCCGATATTGAAACATTTTGATCCGGAAAAGATTCCCGTGGTGTTTTTATACGCCAGTAAAAAACAAATATCAGCCGCACTGGTCCAAGATCACGACAGAGTATATTGCCCAGTGTCGTTTACAAGCCGGACGCTGAAACCGAATGAGGTCAACTACGGCATAGTGGATAAAGAAGTGCTGGCACTATTACGCATATTGGACGTTTGTTATTCTATGCTGGTAACCAGATCGATTAGAGTATTGTCTAGGCGATCTACTCTGGATTGGTTATTGTCATCGAACGGAATAGACCGGAGACTGGGGCGATGGGCAGCACTGTTATCTCAGTGGACCTTAGAAATTATCAAATGGACCAAGGGAAAAGAGGAAATTATCGGTACCCTAGCAGCCAGTATCACCCCCCCGGTCAGAGGTCGACGAGACCCTGATCGAGGTCGCCCCTCGGAAACAGCCGCGAGGTACGATCATTATACTCCCACCGTTTGTCGGCTCGGATGAAGACTTGATTGTCATAAGTTTCGACGGATCAGCGAGCATAAAGAGAGGCGTTGGAGCGTATTGTGCGTTGTTGTGGAAATTGCCGGAATGGACTATCATATCTGCTGGTTCAGACTATACCCCAAGCATCACAGTCAATGAAGCCGAATATCGTGGTCTGCTGCTAGGGTTGGATCTCCTGCAAGAGCAAACGAGTGGATGGGTAATCATATGTGAAGATTCAAATCTGGTGATCCGGCAGATCACTGGACAAATCGATTGCAAGGCTCCGCATTTGAAGTTGTTGAATGATCGTGTTATGAAACTTCTACGTGGATGGCCAAGTCATGACCTCTTACACGTGAAACGCGACTGGAATAGGGGTGCTGATCATTTAGCCACGATGGCCATGCGTGATCAGACTGGATCGATGATTACCGATAAGGCACTGATGGAGGAATTGGTCGAGATAAATAGGTTGCCCGAGCTTATTCATTCGGACGATAATCAGGAAGCAGCACAGGTCTCGATCATGACGAGGGAACGAGCCACATCAACACCCAGCAGGCCACATTCTCGAGGAAGTCAAACAGAGGAAATAGTACAGGAGATGCGGATTGAAAGGATTCTCAAGGCACAAGACGATGAAAAATGGATCGTTGATTTGAAGGCTTTTCTGAATTGAGATTTGGAGAAATTGAACCAGAATGAAGCAAAAGATTGTGTTAAGATCGCGTCCAGCTATGAGATTGACGGAAACGATTTGTTGTTTTTACTATGCCCAAGCTGATCGGGCTGACGCAGATCTGGACCGATCAGCGAGACTTGTGATTCTGGAGACCTTACAAGCAGATATCTTGCATCATTATCACGTCAGTTTAGAGGGTGGTCACCAGGGCGTGGGTCGGACGTACCACAGGATTCGCAAGCATTTCCACTGGAGAGGTTTATATCGAAGTGTCCAAACGTTTGTCGGAACATGTACAGATTGCGAAACCGGGAAGGGTATGCCGAATATCCGGGGTAGATCACCTGGAAACATCCAAGCGACTTACCCTTTCCAAGTGATAGCGATGGATCACATACCGTCCTTGCCGAAATCGTTCAAAGGCAATACAGAACTGCTGATTTGGACTGATCTGTTCACGGGATTGGTGATCGCGAAAGCGGGATCTACCCGAACAGCCCAACAAGTCGCCTGCAGTTATGAGGAATGTGTCTTTAGGCGGTTTGGAGCAAGAGAGGTGATCAGGCACGATCGGGAACCAGGTTTCATGGCTGAAGTTTTTCGATCATTCAATCAGATGCTTGGTCAGAAACAAAGCGCGACCATGGCCTACCGTCCGCAGGCGAACGGCAAGGCCGAGCGTATGGTGCAGACGCTAACCAGAGCTACTAAGATGTATGTCGCGGATTCTGCTCAACAAGATTGGGATGAGTATGCGGAGAGACTGGTATTTGCGTTAAATTCTTCTTTCGGTCGGATCAGAGGAGATACTCCGTTTTACTTGGCGTATGGTTGGGATCCCCGATCTACTATCGAATCGTTGATTCCCGTCGGATGTACCCGAGGCCGAGATCGCGAGGCTCGTCGATGGCGTATGAGACACCTGCGCCATTACCAGCATTCGCGGGAACAAGTGAATGAACGACTGCGGAGGGCGACCCAAGAGAAAGCTGATCGGAATAACGATCAAGCTGATCCGCATAATATAGAACCGGGATGAAGGGTCTGGCTTTACTTGGATCGTGTGAAAGAAGGATATACCCGGAAGTTAGCGCATCTGTGGCATGGACCATTCCGCGTATCCGAAATGATCGGCGACCATGCTGCTCAGTTAATTACGGCTGGTACCTATTACGGAGTTTTCCCGATCGTCCACTTGTCCAGGATGAAGCTAGTCCGGGAATACCCCGATCGCCCGAAAACCAGGTTGTCATCCGATGATCAGCCAAGGTTTGATTTTGACGAAGCTCTCTTGCCCGAAGACAGTTGGGAAAGAACGTTGGATCAAAATGAATTTGAAGTTGAGAAGATTTTGGATACCCGATCAGGCAAGATGACCCGATTTGGTCGAAGCCATCGTGATTACTTGGTTCCGTGGAAAGGTTACGCTGATCCAGCATGGGTAGATGAGCGGGACATCAACTGTGGAGCTTTACTAAGGGAGTTTGAACGTGATCGGGTGCGACGAAACCGATTTGGAGTTATGCAAACTCACGAAGAAGGCAATCAGGAGTCTCAATAGTCTGGGTTGACATATTACGATGGAACAGACAATGGTTATGGTCAAACAAGTAGAGACCAGGTTGATTGAGCTGGTTCGGAGCCAGCGGACATGCATATACATATATTCATGAAAATTACATTTACGTGCATATGAACGATCAAACACATAAGATGAGGATAACGCTGGAATCTGGATATGAACTTTTGGATATGGAACATGAAAGTTATCAGAAAGCTGTCGTGATATTTTAATGATTAAAAGAGAATGAAATGGAAATTGGTTATCACAGTAACTGTGGGCCATACTTCACGCGCAGACGGGAGATCTTGAGCGCCGGATGATCCATGGGGCTGAGGCGGTATTGGTTTCGCCAAGGCTCTTGACGATCGGCAAAGTTCAAAACATCGCGCAACGTGCCAATCGGAGTCGGGTGTCCATGATCGGGATACCTTTCCCCGCCGTCAGCCGTGATGCCTCGTGTTTCCACTCGGCGAATAGGCAGATGCAGCACGGCGGGGAACAAGAAAACGTCCAAGTCGAACTCACCGGGTCACGGCCCAAGCAGCTCCAGCTTTGCTGCGTCGGCACTTGTGAGCATGGAAGTAATGCTCAAGTCAAGCGTCCTTACGCATAGCCGAAGTGATCGGGAAGTGGTGAGTTGCCTCCCATAGCGCCTGACCATGGTCCCGGTAATACGAATTCAGGTGTCCCTTCAGAGATCTGAACCAGGGGCGATCAGGAAAGTCCAATCCGGGCATAGACTTCGCGAGCACCTCCCAAGGATCTAAAGCAATCAAGAGCTCGATGGCCCTGGGTTTCAGCACGTCAGGTTGCCAGTGTTCTTCCTTGGGCGTCGACGACCTGATCGGGAAAATCCACCTTGGCGGACGGGACCAACAGCGAGGAACGATTTTTCTCCATACCAAAAGAACCAGAGGCGTTAGGTCCCACAGCTGATCAGCACCCCAGGGTTGTAGGGTCGCTAGCGGGGCCTTTGTCGGTCGACCCTGCATAACGACATACAGATCCATGAACTTCTCCTTCGGATCATAGCTGTAGTCGTCTTGATGGATCGGTGATTTAGCCGCTGAGACGAAGACGCCAGTGAAGTTGGCCGGTCTAGCCGTCGGCGTCGTATCGACGGCCGGGGGAGCACTAGAAGCAGCCGGAACCGGTCGCTTGTCTTCCAAATCGTCCTCTTCATCGCCGTCTTAGTCAAGTAAAGCGACGGCCTGGGTCAGAGAGGCTGAGCCCGACGAGGTCTTCACCGAAACTCGACGATAAGCGCTACGTCATTTGGCCAGAGCAGTTCGCGTTCGCTCGTCCAAATCTGTCGACTCGTCATCAGAGTCAGCGATGAGGCGAGAGCGCTTAGCAGGAACCGTCTTTCTTTTCGATTCGCTTGCCCGTTTGCGTTTCGCCGAACCCAAGATCGACGGGACCGGTCTCAAAGCTGGTGGTGGACGGGATGGTGTGGACTCAGAAGCCGCTGCTTCGCTGATCACTGGCTGATCAACATCCACGTCAATCGGCGAAGAAGAAGCGACGGATAATGTGGGCGACGGCGGACCGGATCCAAGAGACTTATGAGACTGTGTTCCGGCCGGAACAAGAGAGCTGACCAGCTCGGGGAGCCCACGCAAAGCCGTCCGAAGCAACCCCGAATCAGCGTTCGGGTCAGTCCACCTGTCCATTGTCTGGTGGGCGATCTTCTTTAATTCGTCATGGCGTCGAGTCCAAGCGCGTTCATTAAGCTCCAGGGTTTCCAGCTTAACCCGAGCAAGATTAAGCTCGCGCCGGTGATCATCAGCTTCCTTCTGGTTTTCGCTCAACCGTTTCTGGAGGCTGGCACGACCGATGCGCGAATCGGAATGTTCGTCCGTATGACGCATCTCGACCTCCAAACGCTCCACTTCCTTGGCAGTGCGAATCTTGTTCCGGCGTAGCTGTTCGTGGTCGCGACGTTGGTCAACGATCAATTGCAAATGACCCACCATCTCGACCATCGAATGCTTCATCGCCTCGATTCTCTCGTCTGGAAGCAAGGATAGAAGAAGTTATATGCATATTGTGGAAGAAGCAGATGGGTTGAACATACCTTGATCGCGGACGGTTACAGATAGCGATCAAATCATCGATTGCAGGGAAGCAACAGTATCGGAAGGTTTAGCTGAGACGCGCAAGGCAGCGAGATCAGCGGACAACTGATCTCTCTCGACTGTTAAGCCTTGGACGAGGTTAGTCATGCCCAGCAAATCATGATCCAGGCTGTCGCGATCCAGTTGTAAGGTCGATACTTGATGTGCCAAGTCGGCGGAATCGCGCTCCAGACGATCTATGATGACCCGACGATCGAGCAACTCGGCACGAAGCGTCCGGTTAGCATCGCACAGGGAAAACAATTCAGGAATTGGGCTCTGGAGCCCTAATCATAGTCGGCTAGTCTTTATGGGCCCCAGCGTGAGCGAGCCCGTCCCCTCCACCAAACGAGCCAGTTGCTCCAAATAACCAACGGGGCGGCTCAGAGAGGGCCGAGCAAGGAAACTTAAAGGCGGGCGATAAGAAGTCAGGGTCGTCGTCGGGGAGATAAAGCTGGTCGTGATCGTGGTGGCGGCGGTCGAGATCGGAGAAGTCGCAGGACTGGCTGAACTTCGCCCCAGAGACGAGACGCTGGTCGGAGAGGCAGCCGAGGAGGCAGGGAATGAAAGAGGAGGCCGATTTGAATTGGACATGGCTGGAAGATTCGGAAATGGATTGTCGAACTGCAGTCGTTGCGCGGCTGCAGTTTGTCTCAGGGGTGGCTGTGGTGAAGCGATCTGACAAAAAAGTTGAGAATAAGGTGGACCACACATGACCGCTGATTGGTGACGATGGGACCACCCATCAAGATGGGACAGTTGATGTGTGGGACAGGCTGATTTCGTATACTATGAAAGGCGGTTGACAACGGGCTTTTGTAGTGTGAAGGGATAAGCCAAGTACCGTTATTACGCCTGGTCCCGGGTATTAATGGAATGGCGAATGTCACGGTCCGATCGGGATATTGGATGTTAAGTGGAGTTCACGTCGACGAACACGACTAGACCAACTGATACAAACTGGAGATACGGCATCAATGGCAAAATAATATATCAGGAATAGCAGAATCCGGTCATCGGAATGAGTTGTGGATGCTACAGATATTGAAGTCAATGTGATATGGAAATCTCGGCCAGATCAGACGAGTCACTTAACTCCGCCCTAGAATGTGAAGATCGGGTACAGGACAAAGAAGGATGCATGTAGTAGTGAGTCGTACAAGCATTACTAAGCTGAGGCAAGCGGTGAGAGTTGATGGATCCATCCAGAATTAACACAAGAAGGTCTGATCAGGTCCAATTTTACGAGAAGTGCTGAGTCGGTGCGACCTTTGCGGCCCAACAGGCAATGAAGGTCAAGAACACGGTCGAGTGAACTGGCAATGTCGATGTGGTGATAACCCTGAGGGTTTTTGAGGTGATCTGGGGCTGATCGCCCTGATCACTGCCCCGATCACTATGCTAATCGCTGTGCTGATCATGATCCGAACCGATCAGCCCCAAATCAGTTTCCAGGTACGGAGTTTTCAGTTAAGCCGGGTTTGATATGGGGCGAACAGTGTCTGGGAGGCAGATCTCGAGCTGGTTCCAGGCTGCTTATCGAGAAATCCGGATGGTTGAAGATCGCCATAGAGTTTGTCCATAATCAGTCTAGAAGTGGTACGGATCAGTTTGAGGGTGTGACAAAGATGGGTAAGGTGGTACTAGCGCAACCGTGTGACGAAACAAATAAGATCGAAGTATGAGGTAGGCACATGAGTTGGTGTATGGTACACTAGGTATAGGACATTGCATATATAATAATTGAATTTACCCCCTAAGCAAGGAGTCGCTCCGCCACGTGTCGCGGTCACGATTAAGACGCGCTTAGACGCGTTTTGGCTTACCAGAAGGCCCCCGACGGGTTTTGTTTAGGTTTTCAAACCTCACCCCTCCACGCGCACGTGTTTGGAACACTTTCTTTATTAGAAAGGTTTTGGGGAGATGACGTTTGTGGATTACTGTGAAAGATCGTGGTTTGATCGCGTTTTTCTTGGTTTCTCGTTGTCTCACGTTCATATTGCCTGGCCTAATCGGACGAAGTTTCCCGATCAGTGCCTACATATCGAAGTTAAGTATCGACCCTGACTCGTTCTCCGGTGAAGATTTCCACCCTAGGGCACCCCCGTCTCGAGAAGGTCATCCCCTCCGACCTGATCAAGATCATCGTTTTCGTCACCGAGTCCACCTCAGTGAGTGTAACCACCCCGATCAACGATGTTAACAAGGTGAGATGAAGTTATGTATGGATTCTATCGCACATGATGACCGGGAGGATGACCGGGAGGATCGGATCAGTCACCATAGTGGTGATTCATTCGATTCTGATGGCGATCAGGATCAACGGAGTACCCCCTCCGATAGCTGGTCGTTCGGGCTAGTGGGTATCCGGATTCCACCCAAGACATCCGTCCTGGATTTGGAAATCGGCTCCAACAGAAAAATGATCAAACCCAAGATAATCGGGAAGCTTGAAGGTCGAGCGACTACGCCGGTTATCACGGGTAGCCAACTCGACCTGATCAGAAATCTCCTGGTCCAGATTGACGTAGTTGGTTTCACTACTGGTGCGCTCGACGCGAATATGCTGTTCGAGCTAGACCAAGGAACGATCAGAGAGGCTATGATAACGCTGTACGATCACCTTGCCTCGTTGCTCGGGGCGAACCTCGTGGTCCAGTCGTCGCCGGCTGATCCTTCACACCGATCACAGTTGGTTGAATATCCTATGGATATTGAATCAATATATCAATCATCATCACGGTCTGGATCGGATTCTACTGATTCCTCGGTTGGAGTGACGCGTATGACATTGGGCCCAAAAGAGATCAAACAGACTCACTTCAACATCGAGTCGCAGAACAGGAAACGAAAGCCTGAACTGGGTCGAGTCGGGTGAGACGACAGTTTTGAAGATGCTCAGGAAATCGCACAAAACAACCCGACTCCCAGCAATCACCCTACCGGCATACCAGAAGTACCAGAGCAAATGAGAACCATCTTTACGACTATGATGAACCGTTTCGTGGGAGAACAATACGGGCTACCTCAGTATACACCTGGACAAGGACAACCATGGAAATCGATACCAAACATGAACCAATCAACTGCTAAACCAGTCATGAAACCTGTAGATGTGGACATGGAATCAGTTCGATCAGCCGGAATTGTCTTATTAATATGCCAAACCAGTCATCAAGACTAACTCCATAAATCAATCGACGTAGTGATGTGGATATGAAATCAGATAGAGAGATCAGTCAACACTTTGATCCGGACGATTTGGATATGGACATGCCTCGTAAGGCAAATATGGCCTCGGCGCAAGCATTTAATAGTGGTTCTGGAACAATCACTCGAGTCTGGATGTCGGCGATCCTAGAATTAAAAGATTCTACCGGCAAGGATGTGGATGATGATCAGGCGAGAGCCTGGCTGAGTCGGACCAAATCAGCCTGTTTGAGAGATAAAACACCGGAAGGTAAAAGATTTTTGATTTGTTGATCTGATGAAGGGCCCGGCCAAGAACTGGCTAAAGCAGTTAAGCCGACAAGTACGTTTGAAATGGTCTCAACTGTGTGAAGAATTTGAGGAGCAATATTGCAACTCAGGGGTGTCTGTCGCGAGACAGTAGTATCATATGAAGAAAAGTTCCGATGAAACACCTACTGAATACTTACACCGGTTGAATGCTGCTGGTGTGTGAGCTAAAATGCTGATCTAGGATCCACGGCACGCGAATATGGCTCGCGAGCATGTCGAACACTTTATTGGCACTTTGGACCATCGCGACCTGGCTGATTAGTTATCCCTGCTCCGTATAAGCAATGCGGAAGAATTGGAACTAACCCTGAGAACGCTGCAGCGGGCCAAAAGTCGACAACCAAAGGTCGATGTAGGATCAAACCGGTACCGGTCCGAACCACACCCGGACCAGGGCAAGATACCAACGGCACGCCAAACCGGGGCGATTCGGATGATTACAAAGGAATCGGACAGTTCCAGCTCGGAAGAAGAAAGTCATCAATCAAGTTTAGGCTCGGACGAAGAGCAGTATCGTCATATCTTTACGACAGAACCGGTATCTCGCCCGAGATCATCGACTAATGGCGTTGATGGACGAAAATCCGGTGGATCTCAACCTGATTAGGATCGACCTTGCAAGAAATGCGTACAATGTCGGTCGACTAAGCATGGAGATCGTGATTGTTGGAAGAGAATAACATGCGGAAAATGTGATTGTAAGGGTCACCCCTCGGATCACTGTTTTTCGGTGTGTAAGACCTGTGGGAAGATTCACGACGCCGATTCTTGCCGGATTGAAGTTTTTCAATCAGATGCGCAAGTGGTACGTGCCTACTAAACTTGCGACATGCTCCCACCAGATGTCGAGAAAATGTTAAACTAGATCGCTCACCAGGTTGGAATCTGGTTCGAGCCGAGCGGTCTACGTTCTGCATCTATGCATACGTCGGTAGCAGAAATAAGGTTGAGGAAAAGGAGATAACCGACAATAGATGTTCTATTTCAAATTGTGCCGATCGATGTACGATTCACAGTCTCAGAGTGGATGAAAATTCCCCTTCGGACGTGATCATGGAGTTGGATTTACTGTCCGTGAATCCCGAGGAAACTGGAAGTATCACTCTCACGACAAGTGGTTTAATCAAGCAAAAGCGAATGGGAAGATTAATAACAAAAACGCCTCTATTCTATTTGACTCTGGAGCAGGAGTCTCGATTATTGACTCCGCCTTTGCTCGTAAGGTGGGATGTCGTATAGACAGTACCCAGAGCCAAGAATGTGTTGGGATCGGTGAAAGTTAGTACATGACTGAAGGTCGGCCACGTGTCAAAATCACCTTGGCCGGTTCCCTGGTCTATTATTTCAATGCTTGGGTTGGCCGGTTAGCCGGTCAGGATACTGGGAATGGATTTCATGGTCCTAGTCGGTATACGGTCTCATGGAACCCTGACCCTCCCAGACGATGTGCAAATACAGTTATCCGGCCGACGTCCATTATATGGTATTCATATGCAGATGCTCAAAATGAGTCAGTATGAAAACATATAGGTAGCCTGATCGGTTGATGTGATGATTCGGTCGAATGATCGGCAGCGGAAATTGTGGCTATCCCGTGGTGAACGATGGGTACCGACTTTCCTAAAGGGTATTGGTAGATCAAGCTATATCAGAATTACTAACGTATCAGATCAGTCGTTAATCGTTCACGAAGATATGATCCTAGGGATGTGATTACCTGAAGGGAAAGTACCTCGGCAGATAGGGTATGTCTCAGTGGGATCACGAAGATATATTGAATGGCAAAATCTGGCTTATCAAGCCACCACAGACCTGATCAGTGATGAAGATTTGGTAGACGAAGACACCTCGCCTTTGGTTGAGAAGCCGGAATATGAAACTCCGACCAAGTTATTGACCAGAGGATCGACGGTGAAAGCGACAGGTGAAAGTCGGATCAAAAAAGGTCCACAGATTTTGAGCGTTATTGGACCCGGCTCACCAAGGTCAACAGACCCGGAGAGTGAAAATGATGATGATACAATTAAAGACAACTCTGACGAGAAATGGGAACGTGAACCTGTCATGGTTGCTAAAGTCCAAGAGGAACCCGAAGTAGATCACCAGTCAGATGATCCGCTAGGGAAGACCCAAGCTAATACCGAACCGGAGGAAATGGATCCGGTGGATGAACAAGTGTGTATACATGAAGGTGGTGATCAATACATTGAAGATATCGAGAAACAGATGGCGGTTTTGCGGGAAGTATCACCCAATATACCGGAGGTCACCCTGGGAGATCTTTAAGTCGGTGATCCCGAAGTAAACACTCCTGACAAATCGATAAACTAAAGAAGATCATCTGGAAAAGGCATCATTTATTGATTGGTAAGGGTAATGCCCTACCCCCGGCTGTTTACGGAGCTGTTTGTGATATAGACGTTGGAAATGCGAGACCGGTCGCTCAACGTTGTCGCAAAGTCGCGCCGCAATACCGGGAAAAGCTATCCGATTTGATCAAGGGCCTGTTAAGTACATGCTCGGGTCAAGTTCGAGACCTTGCAGCTGCATGAGCGCACCCGGGCTCGCCGCCTCGACGATCTGAAGAAGGTCGCTCACCAGACGATGGACAAGTGGACCGATCCGAATGCTGATTCGGGATCACTCCGAAAGCTTTACGTGGATTTTCCCAGCTGGTCAGCACTCTCGTTCCAGCTAGTACAAGACCGAGCAAGTCTCCTGGATTGGGCCCACCTTCGCCGACCTTTTCTTCCACTTGTTCTCCGCCGATCGATGTGGAGGTTGATCAGCCAGCGATTAACGAACCGGCGGCTTCTGAACCCGCACGACCTGGTCCCTCCCCGAACTCGAGATCCATTCCAGCATCCTTGGGCTTGGCGACTCGTACGTGAAAGGCCACTCAAAGAGGAAAACGGTTCCAGCCAAACGCTCTCGCCTGTTCATCTCTGATTCTGATGGTGATTCGACGGATCTGGACGAACGGACTCGGACTGCTTTGGACAAGACGCGTAGCACCGATCGTCGAGCTTCGACCGCGACCCTGCCGGGACCAACCTCGCTAAGCCAAGCGATCAATTTGCCCGATTCGGACGACGATGGGATGGATGAACTGGTGGAGAAGCGACCGGCTCCGACCACTTCGAGTGATCGACGACTGATGCGACGCCGACCAGTAGGCCTCCCAATTTTACTGGCGTCTTCATTCCAGCTTCACGTTCAGCCGTCCACCGTGACGACTACAGCTACGACCCAAGCATGAAGTTCATGGATCTATACGTTATTCAAGAGGATCTACTAACAGCGGCTCAGATGGCGAATCGACAGCCATGGGGTGATCGTCAATATTGGTATGGTCCTCCAGGATAAAAAGAAGAATGTTCCTCGCTGTTTCTCTCGTCCAGGAAGATGGATTTTCCACACTGTGTCAACCCAGGCTACTGAGATTCCTGTATTATCTCTTCTGTTAAGATTTGTCGAGAGAGTGACCGATCAGCCAAATGTAATGATCGAGCAAGTGGAGATCAGGGTGGTTGAGCTGGTTTGGAGTAAATGGATGTATATATATACATATAATGCACGAGAAACTATATTTGCATACATGTGAGCGATCGACATACAAGATGGAGACAATAGTGAGACCTGAACAGGAAGTGTGAATATGGAACGTGAAAATCATCAAGAACTGTCATGATATATTAGTGATTATGGAAAAATGAAACGAAAGTTGGTTGTCACGACGATCACGGGCCATACTTAGTGCGCAGGCGAGAAACCGCGAACCCTGGATGATCCATGGGGCTTGATCGGAACTGGTTCCGCCAAGGCTCCTGCTGATCGGTCCAGATCAGGCAATCACGCAACGTGGCGACCGGAGTTGGATGCCCATAACCGGGATACCACTCCCCGCCGTCAGCCTTGAGTCCTCGCGATCCCGCTCGACGAACAGGTAAATGCAGCACGCCAGGAAACAGGAAAACGTCCAGATCACACTCGCCGCGCTGAATCCCGTTGACAATATAATCGCAGATCGCGGCCCAGGCAGCCCCGGCTTTGGTGCGTCGACGCTTGCGAGCATGATGGTAATGCTCGATCCACGCGTCCTTGCGCATCGCCGCCGTGGTCGAGAAATGGTGAGTCGCCTCACAAATCGCTGGAATGTGTTCTTGGTAATACAGGGCCAAACGTCCCTGCAGATCGACAAACCAGGGGTGATCGGGAAACGCCAGCCCAGGCATAGGTGTCAGGAGGACATCCCATGGTGCTGAATCGATCAGAAGCTCAATAGCGCCTCTGGTCAGCACCTTCGGTTGCCACTGCTTGTCTTTGCGTGCCGGCGATCTTGTCGGAAAGATCCAGCCTGGCGGGCGGGACCACAAGCGAGGGACGAGTTTGTGCCTTACGGCAAGAACCTGAGGCGTCAGATCCCATACCTGATCAGCACTCCAAGGTTTCCGAGTGACCATGTGAGCAGAAGTCGGCTTGCCCTGCATGACGACGTACAAATCCATGAACCTTTGGTTCGGATTATAGCTGTACTCGTCCTGTTCGATCGATAATCGGCTCGCCGGGATGAAACCGCCCGTGAAATTGAGCGGTGGGGCGATCACTGCCCTATTGGCCGGTGGAGAAACGTTGGGATCAGCCGCAGCCGGTGTTTCCTCCTCGAGATCATCGTCGTCCTCGTCCTCGGACTCAAGCAGAGCGCTGGCCTGGGTCAGCAAATTCACGCCAGACAGAGTTGGCACTGGAGCACGCCGATCAGCACTGCGCGATCGGGACAGAGCAGACAACGTCCTCTCCCCCAGATCAGTCGACTCATCGTCTGAGTCAATAACAAGACGAGAGCGCTTGGCGGGAGCCATCTTCTTCTGCGACGAGCTGGTCCGTTTGCGCTCCGCAGAACTTAACACCGAGGGGGCTGATCTCGAAGTCGCTGGTGAACGGGATTGAGTAGACCCAGAAGCCGATGCAGTGCTGATCACGGGCTGATCAGCACTATGGGCCGGCAAGGAAGCGACAGAAGACGCGGGTGATGGCGGGGCAGACTCGGGAGACTGTGGCGGTGTTCCAGACGGAGTGAAGGAGCTGATCAGCTCAGGAAGCCGTTTTAAAGCCGTCCGAACTGACTCCGAACCGGTGTTCGGGTTGGTCCACCTCTCCATGGTCTGCACCGCAAGGTTCCTCAAGTCGTCGTTATACCGGAGCCAGGCGCGATCATCGAGCTCAAGGGTTTCCAGTTTAACCCGAGCAAGATTAAGCTCGCGCCGGCAATCTTCAGCTGCCTTCCGACTCTCGCATAACCTTTTCTGTATGTCGGCGCGGCCGATGCGAGAATCGGAAAGTTGCTTGACCAGGAGCTGGACCTGCTCATCCGAGTAGCGAACCTCGACTTCCCGACGCTCTACGTCCTCGGCAGTGCAGATCTTGTCGCGAAGCAGCTGATCACGGTCGAGACGGTGATCATCGAGCCGTTGTAGATGATCCACCATCTCGACCATCGAGTCTTTCATTGCCTCAATACGTTCATCTGGAAATAAACATGGAGAGTCATATACGGATTACAGAAGAAGTGAATGGGATAAACGCACCTTGATGGCGGATGGTAATAGTCAGCGAACCGATCAGCGACTGTAGAGAGGCGACGGTGTCCGAAGGCCTGGAGAGGCGCAGAGCAGCGAGGTCAGCTGATAGCTGATCACGCTCCATCGTCAAACTCTGAACGCGATCAGTCATGTCTCGTAAGTCTTGGTCAAGTCGGTCGTGATCTAGCCGAAGAGTCGACAGCTGGCTAGCCAGATCAGCAGAATCATGTGCCAAGGAATCGGCAACGATCCGACGGTCGGATAACTCAGCGTTAAGTGCCCGATTGGTATCATATAGAGAAACCAACTCGGGAATTGCACTTCGGAGTTCCGACCGCAGTCGGCAAGCTTCCATGGACCCCAACGTGAGTGGACCCGATCCATCTATTAGACGAGCGAGCTGCTCCAAGTAACGGAGGGGGCGATCTGAAGAAGGTCGAGCGGATGGATTCCAAGGCGGGCGATACGGAGTCATGGTTGTCGTGGGACGGATGAGGCTGGTCGTGATCGGCGCCGAAGTCGTGATCGGGGCGATCGCGGGAGTAGTCGAACTGGAAACGGAAGGCGAGGCAGCGATCGGGCGGGCAGCCGAAGATGACGAAGAAAGAAGAGAAGATCGGCTCGAGTCAGCCATGGTGATCGCCAGAGAGGAAGTTTGGAAGTGAGTGAGTCGAACTGCAGTCGTTGCGCGGCTGCAGTTAGTCTCAGGGGCGGCTGTGGTAAAGCGATCGGAAAATATTGAGAATGAAGTGGACCACACATGGCCGTTGATTGGTGACGATGGAACACCCATCAACATATGACGGTTGATGGGTGGGAAAAGGCTGATCACAGTTACGATGAAAAGGTGGCGGACAACGGGTATTCACGATGTGAAGAAATCAGCCAAGTACTGTCATTACGCCCAGTCCCAGACACTGATGGAACGATGGAGATCACGATCACGATCGTTATCACAATTACTAAGTGGAGTTCCCGTGGATGTAATACGAGGTGAGCAACTGTTGACATGACGTGTCAAGGACAGCCGTCCAGCCGACCTATGAATGGTATTGTGGTTGAAGTTGATCATGACACGAACTTACGGCCTGATCGGCTTATTATGCCCGAGCAATGAAGATTAGATGTGGAATGAAGTCGGACATGTGGAGTGACAGGTTGTGTGAGTGATGATAACCTATGGGTTTGTCCGAAGATGACGTGGCAAGGCCTGATCAGGCCTGATCAGCCGAGATCGGTGTTACATGGTTGCCCTGACGGGGTATAAAGGTCGGAAGTGTGGCTTAGCAGGTGAATGAAGTCGTGGTGATGGTGACCCAGAGCGTCCCCGAGGTGATCAAGGGCTGATCGCCCTGATCAACACCTGATCACTCGGCTGATCACTATGCCGATCGTGATCAGGGCTGATCAGCCTCTGATCAGCGTCCAAATGCGAAGGCAAGGGGAGTTCTCGGTTAAGTCGGGCTGGATACGAAGTAGACAAGTGTTAGAAGAGCAGATCTCATGTGGTTTCAAGGTCGTTCATCGAAGAATCGGGATGGGTTGAAGATTTTTCTAGGAGTCGGGTCGTGATCAGGGCAGAAGTGGTACAGATCAGCTTGAAGGTGCGGCCAGGATGGGCAAGGTGGTGCTACGCAACCGTGCGACGAAGTAAATAGGTTCGAAGTATAAGTCAGGCATGAGTTGGTGTACGGTACACAGGTATAGGACATTGCATATATAATAACAGGTTTTGATTTTCCCCCTAAAGCAAAGAGTCGCTCCGCCACGTGTTGCGGTCATTGGGAGCACAGGGTTGATTAGTCCCCTCTTGCTCAACTTTTTCCCGGTTAAGACGCGCTTCGACGCATTTTGGCTTACCGGAAGACCCCCGACGGTTTGTTTTCGGTGATCGAACCTCACCCTCAACGCACACGTGTTTGGAACACGTACTCCGTCGGTCTTGATCAGCATCAGAATCAGATGAATCACCATTATGGTGACTGATCTGATCCTCCCGGTCATCTGGCCGGTCTGGATGCTCGTCAGGATCTATATTTAACTTCATCTCACCTTGTGTACCCGTCGATCGGGGCTGATTACACTCACTTAGGTGGACTCGGTGACGAAAAAGATGATCTTGATCAGGTCGGAGGGTTTGACCTTCTCGAGACGGGGGTGTCCTCGGGTGGAAATCTTCACCGGAGAACGGGTTGGGGTCGACACTTATTCAGTATCTAGGCACTGATCAGGAAAGTTTGTCTGTTCAGGCCAGCAATGAGAGAGATATATAACGAAACCAAGAAAATGCGATCAATCCACGATCTTCCACAGTAATCCACAGACGTTATCTCCACAAAACCTTTACCAATATTATTAACGTGTTCCAAACACGTGCGCGTTGCGGGTGAGTTAGATCACCTAAAAACAAACCCGTCGGGGGCCTTCCGGTAAGCCAAAATGCGTCTAAGCGCGTCTTAACCGGGAAATAGATGAGCAAGAGGGGACTAATCAACCCTGTGCTCCCAATGACCGCACACGTGGCGGAAGGACTCTTTGCTTTAGGGGGAAAATCTAA
>MIQA02003546.1:0-24668 GCA_001887855.2 Sclerospora graminicola | reverse complement strand
TAGCTTACGGATGGGATCCCCGATCCACTTTGGAAGCCGCCATACCAATAGGGTGCACCAGAATCCGGGATAGAGACGCCCGTCACTGGAGGATGAGAGTGCAACGCCACTATTCACTGGCGAGGGAACAGATAAAACGAACGCCTCCGACAAGCAATCAAGGACCGCGCCGATCAGAATAACGACCGATCCAGAGAACACGGCATAAAGCCCGGTTCCCGGAATTGGCTGTATCTGGGGTTTAGGGTTTAGGGTTTAGGGTTTAGTTGGCCCATATGTGGCATGGCCCTTTCCGAGTAGCAGAACTGGTCGGGGACCATCCAGTCAACCTGGTTACGGCAGGTACGGATTATAACGTTTTCCCGATAGTGCATGTTTCCAAGTTGAAGTTGGTTAAACACTTCCCGGACCGCCCAAATACGCACCTAACAGTGGAGAGCGACCGGCCCGACTTCGACGAAGCCCTGCTGCCGGAGGATAGCTGGGACAAGCCGCTAGATCCGGATGAGTACGAAGTAGAAGAAATTTTGGACGTTCGGAATGAACGGAAAACCCGGGTTGGGCGGATCCACAGAGAGTTTCTCGTGCAGTGGGAAAATTGCGAGGAGCGGTCGTGGGTGGACGAGCTGGATCTAAATTGTGGAGCTTTAAAAAGAGAATTCGATCGCCGACGGGCGAGCCGAAACCCGTTTGGGGTCATGCAGACCCATGAAGAAGGTGAGGCGGAGTCAGAAAATTAGTCCATCCGGCTGCCGGATAGCAGGCACGGCCGGATCAATTAACACCAATCAGCCAATCAATCGGCGGATGGATATTAGTCTGGTCAGAAGTGGGCCGATCGGGTGCTGGAGTAATCTTCGAGTCAGTATGGTGCCGGATGGATCGGGTGTTGGAGTAATCTTCGAGTCAGTATGGTGCCGGGTGGATCGGGTGTTGGAGTAATCGTCGAGTCAGTATGGTGCCGGATGGAAGATGTTGAGGGATCAGCACGAGTGGTGAAGCCGGATGGATATTTCGGGTTAGAAGGACGGATAAGAGGTGTTGACGTGGGAAACGAAAGGAAGATGTATTGTCGAGGCCAATAGCCATAAATGGATGAAGAAGATAGAAATAAGTAAGACTAGCCTCATGAATCATCCTCGGAGAGCTCAGCAGAACTTGTTTCGAAGTCGGGGCACGCGGAGGCCAGGGTGGCGATTGGGGTCCTGCCGGTACTGGTTGCGCCACGGATCCTGTTGGTCGAGTTCATCGAGCGAAGCTTGGAGAGTGGTAGCCCGACCCAATCCTGGGTACCAAGTCCCGCCTTCGGTCGGATTTCCGCTTTTCTCCACCCGGTGGTTGGCCAGATGTAGCATGATAGGGTGGAGAAAAATGTCCAAGTCGCAGTGGCCGCGCTGGATTCCAGCAACAACGAAGTTGCAGAGCTTTGTCCAGCCCTTGGTCGCTTGGTTTCGACGGTTCTTACGGTCTGCTCGGTATTGGGCTAGACGGGGGGACTCACGCCCGGCGGCAACGGAAATGAAACGATGATGGGTAGACTCCCAGATGGCTTGCCCATGCCGGGAGAGATACTCCTTACCAACCTACCGAAAATCCGCGAACCAGCCGACATGGGGTAGACCTATGTCTGGTATTTCCGGCACGGTCCAGGGTTTGCGAGACCAGCGACCCGATCGCCACAAGGTTGGGATCCCAGTCCGTGTCCTTAGGCGTTGCGGGTGCCGGTGGAAATATCCACAACGGCGGGCGAGACAAAGTCTGGGTGACAAGGGCACCAGTGAGGTCTTGGATACGCAAGCCCTCCAATTGCGTTTTAGACCAAAGGAAAGCCGCCGTCAGCTCGAGGGCCGTCATGACTTTCCGGCGGGGAATCCACGACGGGGTAGACTCTTCTAAGGACTCCTTGGATTCGTTCTCGTCGAACGCGAAGACGTCCGGGGAAGGTGACCCCTCGTAGCCCTCGGCGGCGACCTCATCATAGTCCATGTCCGGTAGGTCGGGCGCCCCCTCCCCATCGGGAGAGGCGGTAGATGGGCCTTGAGGGTCATAAAGGGAGACTCTAAGGAGAGCCGGAGCAGACGAAGCTTTAGACGAAGATCTTGTAACGCGAGGACAATGGGGGGACTTCCCAGAAGCCAGCGGAGCTGGGATCGAAGTGGGGTTGGGGCCCGATCCGTTGTCTCCATGATACTGGGCCGCGCTCGCTGGCGCGGCGGACCGTTTAGGCCGTTTGATTGCGACGGGGGGATGGAGCGACGCAACCCGGCTGGACCGACGTTTTTTCTTATGTGCAGGAAGATCCTCAGGGGACGATAGAGAAGCCGCCGACTCGCCGGCTGGCACTGGTGGCGGGTTAGGGCTTCGGGAAGTGTCCCAAATCCGTAGACGAGGGCCTCTCCCGTGCTACCGGTCACCGATCCTGGGGCGGACGCCTCCGCTCGGGATGTTTGGGCCCTCAGCCGAACCAGCAGCCGACGGGAGAGGTGGTGGAACGGATGCGGTCGGATCGGGATCCCGTGGACAAGCTAAGTCGAGGAGGTGCCTAATAGCCTCCCGGATGGGGGCAGGGACCTTCATTAGACGTTCCACCCGGGTGCCCGACGTGATCAGCCAAGCTCGACCTGCCATTATGGAGGATAAACAATCCGTACGCTCCTGCGCAAGCTGGGAAAACACCTCCCGGGCTTCACCCACACCCGATCGGGTCTCGGCGTACGCGGCCTCAAGCTCCCGAATTCGACGCTGGAGCTCAGGCGATGCAGATGCCGACTGGTACAACGCCTTCTGATATTTCGTCAGTTTTTTGGCGAGCCGGATCCGGCGATACTCCAAATTGCCCAGCTCTATCTGCGAACTCTCCAATCGCCGCGACAGGTGGATGTAGTTCTCGTAGTGCGCCGTCATCTCCTGCGGCTAGAGAGGACTCGATCATCAAGATGCGGAAACACGTGACATTTTGTTCTGAGAACACATACAGAGTGAGCGAGTTGGGAGATGGTCCTGAACAGGCGAAAATGTACTTACTCTGGATTTTCAAGGTGGCCATGGCCTTCTGGTTCAGGATGCGCTGCGAGTCCGACAGCTTTTGGAAGTGATCCCTCGCTTTAAGAAGGTCGTTCTTCTCACTTTCCAGTCGGCTGATGCGGTCCTGGGATTGGAAGGTAGCCAGTACCTCCCGGACCCGGGCTTCATCTGCTTGCTTACTAGCCAACCGTGTGGCCAGAGCCAACTCGGTGTTAGTCTTCTTCAGGCTAGCCACTTGCGTGGTTAGAGCAGCAATTTGAGCTTGCAGGGCAGCCACGTCGGGCTGCCCTGGACGACGCTCTAAGCCGGCCGGATGGGCATCGGGGCCTACGGCCGATGGCTGCGTAGTGGTCGGGGAGTGTCCCGGCAGGGGATCAATGGGGGCGTTGTCGCGGTCGGACATAGGGACAGTGAAAATCGAAGAGTGAGAGATGTGGTGAGCTCGTGCCTCAACCGTTGTGCGGCTGCGACAAGGCTCAGGGGCGGCTGTGGTGAAGTGACCCAGAAATTAACGGACTAATGATAGTGGACGCCCCCACCTGATTGGTGGAAATGTCGCCCTTAGCTGGATGCCCGGACCGGTCACAGGGGACGCGATCTGAGGGCCGCCGGATGTATCTACTAGCGGCCGGACGGCACCTGGCCTGGAATCAGGCCGGACGAACGCGACTGAAGGCGTGGATAGTTGGGCTAGCGGGCTAAGCGGACGGAGCGACCGCGGATGGCGGACGGCCGAGGGGCGGATTGGTGGCGGATTGGTGGCAGATATGAGCGAAAGGGTCCTGGAGGAAGATGAGTGTTCTAGTGGATGAAGGAGGCACCCGGATCGGACGTGGAGCTGCCAAAGAAGTGCTAGCGCCAGCGGCCAGGAAGCTCGGATGGATGGCCATCCGGCCGAGCCGTCCGGGTACAATGTACCAGCCGGACTGGTACCAGCTAGGTTCGGTGTACTGGCCGGACTGGTACACAAAAATCGGAGTTAACCGGGCTACTTCGGGTAAGATACATGACTGGTCAGCCGGGCTATTTGGGATAGGTTACACAAAAGGGAGTATTGGATATAGGGATAAATCAGTATAAGTTTCGCTTTCTTAGACACAAGTCGCTTTTATTGGTTCACAGCGGAGGGCTAACAAGGTCCCCTCTTGCTGCTATTGGTTTGCCCGGGGAAGGTTAAGGTAACCCACCGGAAGTCCTCTCACCGGGAGTCGCGGCGTTGCGTATACTCACCTCAAGTCGCCCGTATTTTGAACACGGTATATTAAGTATTGGGAAGTGGTAACATTTAGGCCTTCTGTGGAAGATTGTGGAGTTATATTTGGATTCCCTTTTACGTATACGTTTGGATTTACCCTTCATTATTAATGGTTTGGCTGGCCGATCGATTATTCTCGGTCCAGCCGTCGCAGTATACAAACTTCAAGTATATTGCCAGTCGAGCTCCCCGGTGAAGATTTCCGCCCAGGAGCTACCCCTAGTCCTAACCCCATCTCCCTATTCGACGGATTTTACACTTTTCGGTCTAGGGTCCACCAAAAGAGCGCGACCGCCAGTACTGACGGGTACACAAGGTGAGCTTTCAACATGGAACACCCGAGTCGTCACGATCAAGCGGATGGAAGTGACCGATCCAGCCGGCCGGATGCCGGATCGGATCATGACTCGGATGGACGGAGTACCCCCTCCGACAGTCAGTTGTCTGGGCCCCCCGTGGGTGTTCGCGGCTCAGGAAGAATTTCTGACAGCGACTACACCACAGCTGTGTGCCATCATTTTAGCGTCACCCCGGATAGAGGTTGACCAATATATCGGGCAGGCAACCACCGATAACTTTATTCCACTGCCCCTTAATTCTTTATGAAGTCAAGTGGAGTACAATTGAAGACGAACTGGTAGAAGGCATCCACAATGTGACGGCACAAAAAACGCACCTCCAGCAGTTGAAGATGGAATTTATTGGAAAGTTCGCTCATCAACAGATCCAGCTGTTGTTCAGTGGATTACGGCACACAATAAATTTGTGGTATGTAAGCCGCATCCTGACTTACATGATTTTCCATGGACTTTAGATGAAGATATATGCTCAATAGGGCGAATACCAGCGTCTCTACGAAAGAACAGTAAGCGGTTGTATTATCAAGCGATGGCCAATGATCTCCTGCCTGTTCTAGAAAGGTGGGAACGAAGGCACGACCGAGATCAGTGGTGGATCACTCTTCAGGACCAATCCCCGAAGCAGATCTGGCAGCACAATCACATTCTGTCGGATTATCAAGTGTGGGTTCTTTATCGTCTCACGACGCTACAGCTAAACACTTTCTTGTTCAAAATACAGGTACTCACACGTGTTTACTCGATCAAGTGTGTAACAGAACAAGTCGGACGTTGAACATATCATGTGGAGCTGCACCAGGGCTCAGCTCTTTTGGAAACGTCTAATAGATCAGTGGACCGGTACGTCATCTCTGGTGGACGAGGTGTACAAGTATCAAGAAGCCATTCTGAAGCGGACGGCGCCTGTGGACACTACGTTTCTAGATAAGGCAATGATGAATATGTGCGGAATGAATATTCTTTCGTACCAAGGCCTTTCCCAACGAGTCTGGTGGGGGATATGCAGTATTGCCCATGTGTGGATGTGGCAATTACGGAACCGGACTATTTTCGATGGACGGTCATACTCGCAATGGGATCGTGTGGATACAATATGGTCGCATTGTAGAAATCAGCTATTCGCTGTCGCGGAATACGAGAGCAAAACCCCAAGCTATCGAGAAGACGGTATTCGGTTTCTTCTATGTCTTCAGTGCTTCTACAACATCCATCCAGCGCCACCGTCCAGAACGGTGTATAGACATCGAGAAACCCCACCCGACTCAACGAATGGTCACCCTGAGCCGAAGCTAAAAACTAGAGTGCAAAAGTTTATAGTAGCTAATAGTTAAGACTAAATAGACTACCTTTATTATTAACGTAAAACATCAGTTTTCCGCAGTACATCAGTTTTCCGCAGGAAACATCAGCTGGCCAATTATATGTCTGTATTTTTGCTACGCGTCCCACGATTAATCGAAAGCAGCAGTTTTTCGCAGTAAAAATTTTACGCGGAAAACTGATATTTTTATATTTTTGGTCGACTTGTGTCAGCTTTTAGGTTTATCAGCGACATTTCTATGAAAATTTTCCCGCGAAAAACTGCTGTTTTCGATATTTTTGGTGGGTTTTGGTCGACTTTTGTCAGCTTGTATATTTTTCCAGAGACAGCAGAGTTTTACGTGAATAATCTCGTCCAATTATGGTTAGGTCCGGCATCCGTCAAGGATGCTCACTAGCACCTTTACTCTTCATATTGGCAGTGAAGCCGCTAGGATTGGCCATTTCACAAGCTCCGGAATTGCAAGGGTTACAGCCCTTCAAATTTGACACGACAGTAGAACATCGGTTTTCAGCTTTTGTGGATGACTCCACGGATTTTTTTAAGGAAAGCATCACAGGTTACACCAGCGTTACAGGTGGTGAAACGCGTTGGACAATTAGCAGGCCTAAAAATTCAGCCGGCAAAAAGTCACTTCCTTTTCCTACAAGCAACTCAAGTACCCAAGACATGGTACACGATACCAGTATTACCAGTAGGTGAATCAGTAAGATACCTGGGGTATCAGTTCGGTTGGACAGATTTGAGAGAGAAGAATTGGGCATTGAGAATCCGGAGCGTCCAACGGCGCTTAGCAACGGCGGCCAAGTGCGGCACCGCAGTAGCAGAGCGTGTACAACTTTTCAATGCGATCGCACTACCTGCTATATTATTTACGGCGAAGATGTTCGAACCAACTGAAGCAGGGCTACATAGACTTCTACAACTACAAAAGAATTTCATCTGGGGCAGCACGACGAGTACCGAATCCTGCCGCCATAAGGTAACGCCATATTTGTTGTTTACACCGAAAGGAGCAGGAGGGGTCGGCCTCATTTCGATTCTGGTGGCAATAAGAGTTCAACGACTCAAGATAGCGAGCCAGTGGTTGATAGCGGCTCCAGATTGTTATCAAAGGGCCTGGATCGATTTATTACAGCCAGCCCAACGCGACCACGCCAGAATACTTTTCACACCAATCAGAGGATATACACTTTGTAAGGCGGTAGAAAGGGCTCACCAAAAGCGGGGAGTCAATGTGGCAAGAGAAGTTTGTGAATGGCTAGGGCCGGACCCCAAGCAGACGTCGGCATTGGAAACATACACGAGACAGTATCTGCCGCGAGTGTTGGGCCTTATAGTGGTGAATTTGCAACAGAAGGCTCACACGTTACATCAAGGGGAACGTTTCACCATAGAGATCGACCTGGAACACTGTGGCTTTCATGGGATACAGCCGACTCATTTGATTCCGTTTTGGGGAACGTACAATTGGGCGGCCAATCCGTGGATTCCAGAAGTTAGGGCCCCTGTATTGACGGCGAGAAAATACGATCGGATTTCGATGGTGACAATAACAGATTTGAGGATACAACGACTAACTTCCTCTACTTTTACATGGCAGGTTTTAAGCATAGGACCAGATTCTCACACTAGGGCCAAAATTAGCAGGTGGATGAGTGCAATAGTGTTGGCGTCCCCACGAGTGGAGATTGGCCAGTTTATTGGCGATCCGCCGCCAATTACAATGTGCAGAGTTCCTAATCCTTTGCAGGAATTTGATTGGCAGGTAGTGGAGTCGGGACGACTCAAGGGTGTGAGTCCAGATGGAGCTAAATGGGCGGAAGTGAAACAACAACTGAACGGTATCTACTGGAGTATTGATGCACATTATTGTTTGGGACAAGAATTGGAGGCCGAAAGTACTGATCGAACAGTGGTTTTTCGCGCTCATCCTAAGTTGCATCACATTGGATGGGAAATAGACGATTCTATTCCGACCTACAAGATACCAAGATTTTTACGGAAACGGTTTCGCAAGCTCTATTACCTTGGCGTAGCGACGGGGTTAGAGGCACTCATGTCTAAATGGAAACGGAAATGTGAAGATAATGCCTGGTGGCAGAGCATACAAGACATCGAACCGAACCAGGTATGGTCTCATGACAATTTACTAACTGACTAGTAGGTGTGGGTTATGTTTCGTATGATTTCAATGCAATTAAATACATTTATTCCGCGAAACAAGTACGAAAGAAGGTGTTTGTTGGACTCTCAGTGTAAAGGGCAGAAATCCGACATATTCCATATAATGTGGGGTTGTCGGCGAGCACGAGCGGTCTGGCGCAGGCTCCTACAGCATTGGTTAGGAGTGGAGGTAACGGCTCAAGAGGTGAACCAGTATCAAGATAATATCATCTACAAGACAGCACCGCTATTAGGTTTACTGCTTACTCAGGCGATGATGCACCGACATGGACGATCCGATGATGCCTTTCTGGAGTCTTACGACAGAATTTGGAAGGGTCTATGTGGAATTTTTATGACCAGGCTATGGCAACTACGAAATCAAGTTGTGTTTCAAGGCATTGTTAAGGACGAGCACGAACACTTACAATTCATTTGGGAGCAAGGACGGGCGCAAATAGCTATGGTGGCCGAGTTCGAGAAGGCCAACAGAGATACAAGAGAAGATAGGATCCGACTTCAGTTAAGTTTAGAGTGCTTATTTCACTATCAGCCAGCACCAGACCCATCTCCATCGCCATCTCCATTAACATCTCCATCTCCAACTAAGTTGTTATCGCCGTTTTCGAGACCATTACAAGTTTCCCGACCAAGTGATACTCAAAGAGTGCAAGTCATAGATTCCATACGTTCTGAGCCTATATTACATACTAGGTTTCATATGTACATAGTAGCTAATAGTTAAGACTAATTGGACTACATTTTACTACTACTCTCACTGGAGCGCAAGGAACCTTCAAAAGTGTACGTCTAAAAATGGGTCACATTACAAAATCTCCCGCCATGCACCCCATTGAACACTATTAATAACTACAACTGCAACACCAGTCGCACCAGATACCTATCCCCCCCATGAGCAACTCGGCATCATTGTTTTTATCTTTCCTTTAGCGTGAGCGGGACGGTCTTGCACGGTAATATAGAAGCCGTCGCTAATTATTGCGGCAGTCTGTAATACATTCATCTACAAATTTATTTTATTTATTAATTACCTCTAATGTTTAATGTTTTCACATAGAAGTTGTAGTTGACTTGCCATTAGTGTAATATTTTATACCTATATAACTGGATAATATAAATGGTTGGAGTGAAAATTGCACGGAAAATTTCGTACACTGATCCGATTCGTGTGCACAATACATAATCATACAGAGGAAGTACAATGATTGAGTATATGCCAAAGGTCCTTTTGCTCAGAACACACATGCTTGCTTGTGCATTTTTCAGAACTAGAGACACGAAAATAAAAACTCATCCTGATATTTGGTGTCAGAAGGTTGCCGAAGCTCATTGCGCGATGGGTAGATGGAGATGTACCGACGCCGTCGGGCGAGGGTCAGATCCGGCAGGTACAGTCTATCCGTGGACAAGAAAATATGTTAACCTGTCAAAGTCTCTTCTTTCTGAATACGAAATGCCTTAGATACATTCGCAATATAATTAGTCTAACAGAGCAACTCATAGAGGCGATAAGGCTGACCAACAGCGGTAATGGTAGCAGTAAGTACGAGACGGGTTTACTGAAAGAAAATTCACTTTTCTTTCCACACTAGTACAGATTTACTGCAATTGCAAAGTACGCGGGAAATGCGGCTGAGCCCGAATCTCTTCTACTTAGCAACTTTTTGGGTGGATGACATATATTCCTCAAGCGGTTGCAGCATTTGTCAGGTGCAAGCGATTGTTTGTTAGCGACCCGCAGAAGGATCATCATCTTCAAGATATTCTCTACATTACAAAGTCATCCAGCTTATTACATGCATTCTTGTAGGATTATTACCGGTACCAGAGCCCATTGTGGCTGATGGGACTTTGCCGTCCGCTTCTATATGGACGAAGCCTGTTGCGAAAGATATGCAGCGTCGGTGCCTTGGTCGTCTTCATTCCATCCTGAGCAGTCAAGCCACCATTTTGATTCAGAGCGCGCGCTTGCAGGAATGTCTGCGCTGTGCGTTGTTGATGCTCTTCTTCGCACACCGGCAACTGACGGCCCACTTATGATAGAAGAAGAAGGCTGATATGTGCTGACCCATGCATTTAGCAAAGCAAATATTTCAATTCAAAGTTGACCTCGTCAAACGAGCTTACAAGGTCATTTTTTGCGGAATAAGAGGACTGGTGTCATGGCTGAAGTCACGACCCTAAATAATTTTTTGGTCATTTTGGTGACCACTTATAAAATGACTCACGTAAAGGGGGAATTCGCTCGTCCATACCAAAATACTTGGTGCAGACACTTGTGGGTTCAGATACAGGGTTTATGCCACGTAGGGGGGTTATCATTGGGAGGTGTGACTGTAATAGAATATTGTCCGTCTGTCCGTCCGATCCTGCGCTTTATTTGGGTACGTACTATACTGTAGCTTTCAATAAAACTCAAGTACCGGTACATGTACAAAAAGAAACGGTCAGCCGCTTTAAGTGCTATTCGTCCAGATTTATCCATCACCTAACCTGCGTCGCCCAACATAACCAAAGTCTGGCGGCACCAAAGAAGCCCTATATAATTTACTTTACAGTAAACCTACATGCATAAAAGAATGCCGTCTTTACAGTAAATCAACATATATAAAAAAATCCATCTGTCCGTAACGCGATCCAGCGCTTTATTTGGGTACGTACTATAATATTAAAGTAAAGTCCATTTAGTCTTTAACTATTGGCTATTATAAACTTGTTGAGTCTCATAGCTAATTCTGGCGCAGAAAGAGCAAGAGGGGGTTCATGAGGTGCAATATGCTGCGTGATCGTTCTTGATGGTGCTGGAGAAATGTTGAAGAAGCACTGCACACATAATTGTAATCCCACCCCGTCGACACGAAGGTAAGTATGTCGTCGTTCAAATGCTGCCACTTCGCTAAGTGGAGTCTTACATTGGTTCCAGATATATTCGGTGTGTTCCCTTTGATTTCGCCGTTTACCTTCGAATATGGCTTGATTGCGCAGTTGCCACAGCCAAACCTGCGCAATCCCACTCAGCTCCCACCATAACCGGACCATTTGATCCTGAAAATCATTCAATTGTAAACCGTTCTCGTGTAGTAGTGCTGGTGAAATATCCGGCGCTTGTCTAGTGGCATTATTGTCTTTGTATGTGAGGAGATCTGCTTGAGAAATCCTCCTTCCGATCCAGTGTTGTAAGAATCGCTTCCAAAAGCGTTGCGCACTAACACAGCTCCATAAAATGTGTACGACATCCGAATGAGTACTTTCGCAATTCTCAGCTAATACACATTGGTTTTTTTTGTGCTCTATGATATAGTGTTTAATTACATGGTGGACGTCTGATAGATAACCCATAATTGGTAATCTGATAAGATATTACCGTGTTCCATATCTCTTTAGGAGTTTGATCCTGTACTGAAAACCACCAGGAGTCTTGTGATATTCGAATTGTCCATTTCTGGGTAATGACTGGTAATGTGATTGCTATCGCTTAAAAATATACTCGTTTGAAGTACCGCCGTAAGTTCGACCGAATCCTCTAGATTAAAAGGGTACAATCCTCTAACGGCCATGGATACTTATGCAGCTGCGGATGCGGTTTGCATACCACCACCTTGTTATGAAAGTCATTCCACTTTGAGATTTCCTCGTGCTTCGTAGGTAGAACGTTCCAGTAAATACCAGATTTCTGTTGTTCTAATTGGATCTTACAATTAGATGCGGGCTCCTCTCCTTCTAGAAGCTCTTGGCGTATAACCTGTCAAGTGATACTCTGTAGGATTGCTGGAGCTTGGAATAATTGTATGGGTGGGTGTAGTTCCCTATTGGCGCTCTTGGAGAAACTATTATGATCACACTTATCCATCGACATAACCTCGCCTGAGTATGTGAAGTTGGGATGACAACACCGATTAAGTAAACTCGTCGCGAGATATACGCCTAATTCTTAAAGCAGAGATCATCAATTCTGGAATTCTGTCGTATTTTCTCACCCCAAGACTGGTCACGCGTTCTTCTCTAATCCAAGGATTACCTGCCCAATTGAAGGTACCCCAAAACGAATCCGTGATGAGGGATTTTGTCAATGTTTACAGTTAGGAGTTGTCCGGGAGCCATTCCACGTGAAGCTTTCGTTTTAGTCAAATTATTAATCATGCCCGGTAAGTGTTTGATCACATAGTCGCTCAGCATTAGACTGACAGTATTATCAGGTCCTAACCATTGCCCCATTTCTTCCGAAAGTAGACATAATTTCCTTTGTAAAGCCTGGGTTTAAACTGATACCACCTTACCTCTCACTCTCGAAGATATGTAGGGAATATCATCACCAACTCCAAAACCTCTCCATGTCATCCAAACCTGCCCATACATATCTTCTGCCATGATAAGCCATTTGGCTGTCTCCTTAAGCCGTTGGACACGAAAAAGCAATTGAAAGCGCGATCAATCCAACTCCCCAGCTTACTTTGATGTATAGATAAGAGTTGGTGAAATCTTATGACGTAGATCATCGTCCTCTTTAGTTTTTTTAGATAAAGCTTTGTTGTAATTGAATCATTCTCTTCATTATACCCACCAGGGGTTTGAAAACTTTGGCGGTAAACATTATTGAAGGAATTACCACTGTATGGAACAATGCCACTCTATCTACCAGCGAAAGACGACATTGAGTAGCCGTAACCAGCCTCCTTTGAACGTTTTGGATACGAAGTGCCCAATTTTTCATACACATATCACCGTGACCCAATTCATATTCATATCCCGAATATCGAACGTATTCCTCTGGTTTTAGCACTGGTATACCATGCCATTCTAAAATCGACACGTTTGGGTCTAATATCTTTCGTACTTGCACTTTAAGTCCTGACAAACTTCCGAATCGCTGCACTAGTCGTAGTGCAGGAATCACTTGTGATGCCCGTTTAAAAAAATAGTCGAGTCATCAACGAATGCTGAAAATTTGTGTTCCAGACTCGTGATTCCTTGACCGGGCAAAGTCCTTCTAATTATGTTGATTGTACGATAGCTAAAGCGAGCGGCTCAACTGCGATGATAAATGGTGCTAACGGGCATCCCAGTCTTATTCCAGATGTCACTTGGAATCAGTTCGAAAGTTCATTATTTACCAGGAATTCTGCAGATGTCCCGAAGTGAAATGTTCGCATCAAGTAAATAAACGGTGTCGAGAATCCAAATAGAGTCAGTGTCGCAAATAAGTAGTCTCTGTCAAGCGAATCGTATGCCTTTGCAAAGTCTAAGAATAGTATTGCAGCCCCGTCCTACGTTGTCGGTGATGAACATAGAGAAAGATTTATTAGTACAGTCATCATTAATTCGATCGCATTGTCCATTCGTTGACCTGTCACAAACCCTTGCTGGGTGTCACCGATTTACTGGTCCAGGAATGTTTGTAACCTTGTCGCGATTATTTTTGTTAGAATTTTGTAACTTGACTGTAAAAGGTATATTGGGCGATAGTCAAGCGCGTTGCTTGAGTCGCCCTTCTTTATCTCTGGTAGCTTTTAAAAAGGATTCGGGAGGAGTAGCTCCTTGGAAAGTCGAAATATATACGTGAAGTAGCGGATCCAGTACTTCATCCATGAAATCTTTATAAAAATCATTACTTATTCCATCGGGGCCCGGAGCATTCCTCCGGTCTTGTCGTTTAATCGCCATTCTTACCTCCTCTTCAGTGATTCCATCCTTCAAATAATTATTCTGGTAGTTGGTTACTTGACGGTCGATTGGAATCTTCATGAAAGTTTTCAACTTGTTGAGGTTGCTGGCTGTTTCTGTCTCGACGTGTTTTGCACTCATTATCTGTCGCCATGTCAACCGAACCTATCTGGGATTGAAATCAAATTGTGAAATGGACTATCAGTACCGGAACGGATATCCGTGACTCGTTGGTCCCTTCCCAGATCGCCGTTCGGCGGAATAACCATCTAATATCGTGGACTGATCTATGCAACCGATTGCCTCGTCTCACCATTGAATTTGATGGACGTGATTCCATGTTGCCTTTATAATATGTTGTCGGGGCCTAGCATTATCGTGTAATTGTGATCGAAGTCGTTGTACACTGCGTCTTCTGTGTCTAGCTACCTTCCGGCGGGAGTGATAAATAGCGTCCTGGCCTTCCAATATCCACTGATCCCATGTAATTAACCCTTTGGAAACGTTTTCCAGATGTGGTATGATTAATGAGCGATAAAATGGATGCACCGCTGGTTGCTTGTGACCATGAAATGGGTAACGAGGATTGTGATGTTGACTAGACTTCTGCTTGTTGTTCACTGTCGGTAATGCTAACGTTAATATCACCTGTTCGTGATCGGAATACACTGGTGTCTCCCCAACTGCCAAGTTTTGAAACCAAGATGCGATACTGTCTGATAAGTAGAACCTATCAATTCTACTAGCCTGCTCACCTCTCCAGTAGGTAAAGTATCCAAGTGGTACCCACAGGTGCCTCATAGAAACAGATTCCATTAGCTGGTGCACCTATTAGTCTGGTGCTTCTGACCATGGACGACAGAACTTTGCTTTCCGTTTTATCATTCCTGGAACCTCCAAATCGATCCAGTATTGGTGGTTCTACATCGTTAAAGTCACCTGCTAATATAACGGGTGACTTTACTGTGAGTATCATTTTCGAAATATCCAGATTTTTTTTTCGCGTAATGTTACATCTCCCGATGGTTCATAAATATTACACAGTAGTATGCGAGTCCACTGAAGTGCGATAAGCCGATCTGTCCAAGATCCCTGTCGCCAAATCGTTACTTGATCTTCGCAAACCGGATGGAATAGAATTGCTACACCACCTGTTTTTTTGTTGAAATAGTCCAGACTGAAAGTCGAGAACTGTTTTGATACCACCCCCATAAACGTTCCCATTTCCTTTCTAATTCAGTGGCATCCTCTTGTGATGTTATATGCGTTTTTGAAGAAAGGTTCCCCGTTGGAATCAACCTGTTGATCCCATGCAGTCCCTGGTCGACTAAGTCTCTTTTTATGTAAGGTTTTGAGCACGTGATCCGAACGGTGGAATGGAACGTTTATTCCATCGAATTTTCTGCTATATCGCGAGTGAAAAATGAAAATATAATGCATGATTTCAGCATTGTAGCTGATTGTCCTGACTTGGGCTATCATAGCCCATAACTCGTTAGACCCGGTCCCTCGTGCCGTGGCCGCGGTTGCAATACTTTCTTGGATACTCTCGTAATAAGAAACGCTTATTTTATCGGACTATCCCCGTGAAGATCCTGGACCAAACATCCCTCCACTTGTGCGCGTATAGTTTGTACGAGACGTACTTGCTCCCCGAAAGACATTGTTCTCTTAATAAATTGGGGTAACTACCGCACTAAAATAGTCCCTTCGACAAGCCCTTGTGCAATATTCCACTCCCCCTTTGTACCTTTTCGACATTGCACCGGCACATTCTTTCCATAGTCTTTTCCAAATATTTTCCGTAGGACGTCAATTTCGGTGCTATTGTAGACCGATGTCATAAACAAGAAGGGCTTCTGAGCCTGCCCCTATTTGGGGGACTGAGATGTACCTGAGCCCAGCCGACTAGCGGCGTCTCAGGGGGTTCGCACTCTTTACACTCTCTTGTCCTAATAGCTTCCATAAAATTGTCTCCACTTTTAAGCTTGATTTTTTGCGCATTTAAGTCAGCTCCATTAATGCGTTTCTTCCAGATTAACCAATCTTTCTTGTTCTGAATGAAGATGACCTCAAATAGATCTAGTAGTCGCTCTATTTCCTTAGGCTTCAGTTTTGGGAGCCGTTTCGCTATGGGTGGTTAGCGCGAAATTGGGCCCTTCGCTTTTACATACATTTTTGAGAATTATTCTTGCATCAAATCTGCTCATGCCTGGACTCGTGTTTGGGATTGCAATGCTTGTTTCAGTCCATTCGTGAGTGCACTTAACATCTGGTCCACTGAATAATCGGGCTGTACCAGAGAAACTCCTGAATCCGACTCCCCTAGTTCCTTGATGTGGTCTTGCTGTTTGACATCCTGTGGACAAACTGAGATAGGGTCCGTTCTATGTTCGGGAACACTATGAGTTTGTTGTTGTTGCCCTTCCCGATGGCAGGGTGAAGTTTCGTCTTTTTTCTCGTGTGGTGCTTTGGTAATATTGTTGCCCAGGGACTGGAATGTTTCATTCTCCTCCTGAGGATCGTTCTGCCCCGATGTCACCTTCTCGTTTTCCTGCTGCCCCCGACAGTGGTGCGGGAAGTGTGATTGGTATCACTACTACCGGTAACCACTGTGTGTGTTGAAATATTATTGTTTTCAGCAGACAGCTTTTTCGTACTTAACATAGCCGGGTTTGGGACCGGTAGCGGTTCTGATGCAGGCTGAAGATCCTGTGCCGACTCCTGAGAGTCGGGCACGATATCCTCATTCCGCGGCGGTGTCTTCAAGGTCCGTCTCGTTGAAGCGATTTCCGTCTTTGTTTTATTAGGATCCGGTGGATGGCTAGATGCGAAGCGCTAGTAACTAGGTAGTGTTTTAGTCCGGATTGATCCAACCCTTTTGCGACTGAAGTTGCAAATTTCGAACTGGGTACGTACTATACTGTAGCTTTCAATAAAACTCAAGTACCGGTACATGTACAAAAAGTAACGGTCAGCAACTTTAAGTGCTATTCGTCCAGATTTTATCCATCACCCAACCTGTGTCGCCATTCACGTAACCATTACCAAAGTCTGGCGACCCTAAAGTACGGCGCTTTAATTTAGGTAAGTATTATACTGTAGCCTTACAACGGTACCGGTGCATGTACCAAAAGCCGGTGATGAATTACAGCACATTCAAGTGCTAATTTGCCGGAAATTATCCACCAATTAATCTTTGAGTCCATTTACACAGAATAAAGGTAAACAAAAATACAATCGACCTCTGCCGCCCCTGCTGGAACAACGGATACAGCTACTTGTTTATTAATACTACAATAAGGTAGACTTACAAAATCGAACATTGAATGGGCTATTAAGGAAAACGTTCACATCTGTTTGAGTCATTTTGGTTAGAGGCTCCTAACCGTAGGGCCAACCAAGCTAGAAAAGACACACCGACCTTTCAAAACAATGATAATGTGAACAAAAACAGTGTCCTCAATGTCTGTGAGTTTTAGATGAAAGTTTTTTGTATAAATTTATAACCGAGGATATGTTGACTCAGCCGGCCTCTTTGACGTCAATTGAGCCAACCGAAATGGCGACCATCATCTGACCAATCAATTGCCCCCATTTTTCAACCGAGCTGTTCCAGAACAGAGGTGAACTTTGCCCTAAAAGCTAGCCTCATTTTCGACTCAGATACGGGTTTGAAGATAGTATGCACCCTGTATATCGTCTGAAAATATAGAAGAAGAAGAGTACAATTGCAAAACACCCCCGTATTTTAAAAATATGGTGGATTTTACAAATATAGAGTGTTTAAACAGTTTAAACAGTACATATGGTTTTGGTTTTATGTGGTACTTGTAAATTATTTTCGTCTTGTAATTTATTTTTATTTACTCTGTTTTAAAAAAGTAAGACAGCACCAGCCAAAAATCACCGACGGATTCCACGAGCAAGGATCTGTAGAATTGCGTACGATGACGTCGAAAAGATTGGCAAAGAAGTGGTCAAGCACAACAACACGCTTACGGAGGAGGTGGTGGCCAAGCACAACGTCTTGGTTTTCTCTCACACTAGCCGCCGGGAATTAATGCGCTACCACTTCTGTTGCCAGCAGTCGCCTCAGATTGGATCCATTGTCGGTCACGTCCGCGGCGCCTTCGCCTACGCATTCACAAATAAAACATCGAGCCTGGCTCGTACCGAATATACCGCTGTTTACATAACTCTCGCAAGAAACATTCGGCTGGTGCACTCGCGACAAAGCAGCGGTCACTACCGTATCTCTCAACATTTTTTTCAATATTGTGGTCGGTATCATCATGGTCAGCCTTGTTAAGTACCAAGACTGTAAGGAAAACAAATCGCTAGAAACATCTTGACCAAGTTATGCACGTCGTCCTCTCCCGATGTTGTGGTGAAGTGAACCAGAAATAAGAGGTCCACATATGGGTGCTGATTGGTGGTTGCCGGGACGCCCATTACGACAGAACTGTTGATGGGTGGGACAGGCTGGTTCAACGTTAGGATGACGTAAGCAGTAACGGGTTATCGTGAAAACGTGGAGAAAAGTATGGGAGTGGTCATTGTTGCACCTTGTCCCAGAGAAGTGAATCGACCAAGTATCAGAGTATTAAGATGTCGGACCGAGTTGATCTTCAAGCCGGACCAGTTAAACATGTGTAATGGAACAGTTTTATGGACGGCTGGGTACGTTGGCCACGACGGAGCGTGATTATTGGAGCCGATTATCGGTGGTCTAAGCGTTTCAATTAATACGAGAATAGATCTCCTAGCTGGCTAAATGAGCCGAATCACCCTAAGCCATGAAGATCAAGCGTATAAAGAAGCTCCTATGTATAAGATGGTGAGTTCCATGGATGTATCGGTCGAAGCAAGTTGCGAAGACAAGCAAACCGGCCCTGGTCAACAGTTGACAATTGGGCCGAGTCCGACCTCAAGGCAAGACCGATCCCGACCCAATCTCGCAAGTTTAATGCATGTCGGAGGCCGAAGATGGGTTTGGACCAGCATAGTAAGCTGATCCCTATCTGATTCGAAGTGATCCCGAGGTGATTATGAGTTGGTTCCGATCTGGTTCCGATCCGATCCAGAACTGGTCCAGATCGGTCCCGAATCAGCTTCCAGATGCTGAAGTATAAGGTATTTAGTCAAGGTCAACGCTGGAACCGGCTGCAGAACAGAACATCTAAAAAGGCCTACTCTAAGATGGTTTAGAGCTGATACCTAAAGATCGGGTTGGTAGAAAATCAGTCCAGGATCAGATCGAAGATCAGTTGAAGGCCGGTCAACAGTGGTACAGATCAGGTTGAAGATCAACGAAGAACGTTCTATGGTGGTACCAGGACAACTTTGTGACAAGGTGGTCAAGACTGAAGTATGAAATGGGTCACATAGGTTGGTGTAATGTACATTAGGTATTAGATATTACATATATAATGACAGGATTGAATTTACCCCCTAAGCAAAGAGTCGCTCCGCCACGTGTCGCGGGAGCACAGGGTTAACTAGCCCCCTGTAGCTCAACTAAATTCCCGGTTAACACGCACATAAACGTACTTTGGCTTACCCGAAGTTCCCCGACCGGATTAGTTTAGGTTTTCAACACTCACACTCACGCTCTGTGTTTTGAACACGTTTAATTAATCAAAAAAATTGGAACGGTTTTGTGGAGATAATGTTTGGTTTTACTGTGGAAGATCGTTATTATATCGTGGTTATTTCGGTGTTTCTTGGTTGGTCCGGTCGGTTGAAGAATCCCGACTCGGCCATTGCAATACTTATTCGTAGTATCACCCCTGATTTGTCCTCCGATGAAGGTTTCCACCCGATAACACCCCCCGTCTCAAGATGGTAACATCCTCTGACCTGATTTCAGAACGTTTTCTTCATCTTGAGTCCACACAAGGCGAGATGAAGCTTAACATGGATTTTATCGTGCTTGACGACCGGTCAGAAGACTGGAAGGATAGGATCAGTCATCATAGTGATGATTCATCCAATCCTGACGCTGATCAGGATCAACGGAGTTTAACTCCTGAGGCACTTGTACTAGTGGAAAACATCTCGGAGCAAAGTGATGACAGTAACGCGTCTGAGGGAGAAGTAAAAGGCATGGTCAAATTATTTGCACCTATCCACCGCACGTACTGTACAATGAATTCTCGAAATGATCATGTGCTACAAGTGTCGGTGCGCTCTGCTATTCAGTTGCCTGGTTGTCGAAGTGCACCGAAAGACCATCAAGACGCCGCAAAATCTGATCAAATTGTAGACTGGATGTTTTGTTGATGTTTACGACCGCATAAGATTGCGCGCAGGAACATGCGCATATTCATATTGAGAGTGGATACTGTTACCGATTGGAATTGGACGAAAAAAAAAATTAGAGGAATGTTATCCAAACGCCCGACTCTACGCAGCCCTTTATCCGGCGGACGGCACGGTGTATAGTATAGTAATACCCTCACCACACAATTAAAAAATCATCAGGCGTAAGAAATGGCACGAAAATGCACCCGGAAACGCTCCCCCAAGAAGACGTCTGACAGCTGGGTCAGCAGCTTTGAAGACGAAGACAGGACCCGTAGCCGCTCAAGCGGTAGCAGTCATGAGGACGAAGACAAGGGGGACAGGGTAGACAGTGACCACAGCCGCGCACGGACCCACAAGAAAGAGCAGAAAGATGGCACCGCCGGAGAAAAAGAAACAGCAGTTGCTCTCTTCCGCTGGACGAGGTAGAATTTACAAGCTGGGATGATGTAAGCGCATTTATGACTGTATATGAAGCGCGATCGTATCAGGTGCGAGCGATGTTGTAACTGCTTCAATTTGATGTTCCTACTAATATTTTAACTATTTGTATTACCATTTCAGGTGCAAAGGATGTCCAATTGTCTTAAATTTGGTTTTGTCGATGTTGATCATAATATTTGTACTATTTGTTTTATCATTTTAGGTGCGATCCATGTCCTATTGTATTTATATGTATTGGTAATTGATTTTATTGATGCTGATACTAATATTTGAACTGTATCATTTCTAATCTTTGAACTATTTGTTTTATCTCTTCAGGTGCGAACGATGTCCTATTATCTTTATTTATGTTAATGGTAATATTAAAACTAACATATATGTTCTACCACTTTCGTTTGCATTCCTCGACATCTGTTGAAGAGCGAAACAGGCGTATTTGGTACCGACTAAAGATGTTACGGGTGGAAACGTGAACGAGTCGGTTGTGTTACAGATTGGATCTAACAGTGGAGATTGTGATGAGTGTGTAGCGGTAACGACTAAAGATGTTACGGGTGGAAACGTGAACGAGTCGGTTTTGTTGCAGATTGGATCTAACAGTGGAGATAGTGGTGAGTATGTAGCGGTACCAAACAAAGATAGATGATGTCCCAGCCACTCAGGTTCAAGTTCAAAACGATGTTGATAGCTGTGACGACTTTGTTATTTCGAGCCCGTCTCGAGCGCGTGGTAGACCAAGAATAAAATCAAAGACAAAGCGAGCTACACAAAAGGCAAGTGCCCGGTACGCAAAAGAAGCTTCGCAGATGTGCCACGACCAAGTCAGCATTGCTACCATGCCGCGTATTATGTTCAGTGACGCAACATTCAAGACAGCGAAGAAAGTTGTCGAACCTTTTGAATTGTTTGAAATAAAGAAAGGGACCAAGCAACCAAGACCTTTTAAACTGGATGAAAGAAGCAAAACCAAGCATATGCATGTAGAAAAAATCCGCTGGATTTTTCCGACGAATGGCCGGCGCATCCGTCGTTTTGACTCTGCAATCGGTCACAATTGGACAATTACAACTGTGAAATTTACGTACTTGTTGCGGCCAAGTCTTTCGTCCATGGCAAAAATCCTGGACCGCTGAATCAAGCAAGCTGCAGTTCTTTCGCTATCGCTTTTTGAGTATGTGTTTGCATTTTTCAGTTCGAGATAAAAAAAATTATGGAAGTGTATCGTTTTTTTATCGATCTGGCTAGCATATTTACTTGCTAAGATTAATGCAAGTGGAAAACATTAGTGTTCAGTTGATACGAGTTAAATCAATATTATGTGAGGATGGCGACTAGGTCAGGTAAAACCCATCCTAGTGCCTCGACTCAACATAGCAACTTAAACTTGCTTTTAGTATAAGAAGAAAATGACTTAGAGAATATTGGCAACTGTGTAGCTGCATACAAGCTAAAGCAATATTGGCGACAGATTCAGGTGAAGCCCTCTCCCTGCCTTGAGTCAAGACCGCAATTTTGAACTTGCTTTTAGTATAAGAAGAAAATGACTTAGCAGATTTTGGCAAGAAGATGACAAAGAAAACACTCCGGAAGAAGAAAACAGAGCGGAGAGTAGCAGTAGTGAAGACGCCAAAAGTGACAATGACGGCGATAGGAATGGAGATGAAGAAAATCAGGAAGAGGCAATGAGAAAAAATTGTCCTGGATACACTTTTGAGTAGAAACAGACATGTGATTCTTTATTCATGTCGAGACTTTACACCCAGAACCTGGTGTACCTAAAGATTTGGCTCGTTTTCTCATGCTTTCGGCTCTCGTTCGCAAAAAAATCGTACGAGTGTTGACTGGTTGTGCATTAAAAAAGTCTGGTAAAAAGAGAGTAAAGGCCTTGGCCGCAAGGTGGAGCAGCTCTTTGGTATCCTAGAAAAATGACATATGGTTTCCACAAGTCAGGTACGAATCAACTGATAAAGTCAACCAAACTTACAGATGTCTGCAACGCTTGTCACAAAATCCTTTAATTCACGGCGTCGCAAAAGTCCTCTGGCATCTTGCCGTCGAAATAGCCACGATATTTTGAGATCAACATTTGTAGCTCTAGAAGAAATTGTGTTTCTTCCAACTGACCGTTACGATTGAGTCAAAGCCCGCAGCAAATTATGGATTTGCATACAAGGCTGACACCGTCTTCACCCTTGATCTCGCTGACCCTGCGGCAGCACCAAGCTGGAAGCTCGAGACCAAACGATTTTACAGGATGAGTGAACCACACGCCTTCTTTGTTAGGCAAGTTGCCAAACTTACACTAAACAACGAGGTGTATACCTTTTGGCGTATTTTTTTCTATACCTTTTGGCGCGGGAATCAGGCTAGTCGTATAGACCGATTTTACGTGTCGGCACAGTGGAAAACTTGGGTGGTCTGGGTAACTGTGGAAGCTCCTCCAGTTTTTTCTGACCATAATCAAGTTTATCTCTGCCTTAAAGACCCAAGTATTTCTAGGTCACAGATGTTAAACCGACGAATGCCTTATCCCTTCCCGGGTTCTAGAGAGGACAAAATTCGACACATGTTAACGGATGGGCTTATGAAGACCATGATGCTTAAATTTTCCACCTTCACTTGGGATAATTGCATAGATGACTGTCGGGACCTTATTTTACAAAGTCCGGAGGAAGGTAAAGAGAAGACGACGTAAACGGATGCGGCATCTGCAACGAACAGCTCGGGATAATGCGACTATACGCAAACACATTGTTCAGGCTTTAGCGGACGAATTGCATAAAGAACGGTCCTTTCGTCGAGGACTGCGCTTACATAGATCAGCTGCGGATGTCCGTTGGTTATTCAAACGGACATCCATTTGGGAGCGTGATCAGACAGTTTCCAGAATAATAGCAACATCCGGTCCATCTTTCGAGAACTCCCTCTCTATGTCAGATAGGTTTGCGGCTACCTGGCGGAACATCCTTAGCTGGAGTCACCGCGTGGTTAAAAGATCTCGTTTAATGAGTGAAGTGTGCCACTTTATGACAGTGCCAAGTCATCGAAAGGTAAACGAGACACAAAACTCTATGTTAATGGAAGACATTCTAGAGGAAGATGTTGAATGGCCAATCAGGGGTATCGACCGTAGAAAAGCTGCCGGCCATGACGGGCTTGGCAATGATTTTTATAAAGATTTCGCAGACATTCTCATCGGACCCTTAACGCGAATATTTAACGAGATTCTAGCAGGAGCTAACCCACCTCAGTCGTTCTTGAAGGCTGTGGTAATACCACTACGCAAAAAAGGCGACTCCAGTGACGCCCTAGACTACCGGCCAATTTCGCTCTTGACAACAGGATACAAATTATTTGCCAAAATTATAGCCCGCCGGCTTTAGTCCTTCCTCGGACAGCTAATCGGAGGTACCCAACAAGGGTTCGTCTCGGGTAGAATAATGGATAAGGCTGATATAATGATGAAGGCGACCTTTGCGACATATCAGGATTTTCGTAAGGAATCAGCAGCTCAAAGTGCTGGGATTATGTTTCTCGACTTCAGCAAAGCTTATGATACGGCTGACCAAAAATACTTATTCACCGTCCTAAGCTTATTCGGGTTCTCTGATCGTTTTATCGACTTAATGAATAGAATTCATGCAGGGACGACGGCGGAATTCATGGTCAATAATCAATTTTCGACGCCCCTGGAAGTTAGGTCGGGCATCCGCCAGGGATGCCCATTAGCACCTCTGCTCTTTATTCTAGCAGTTGAGCCACTTGCTTTGGCTCTATTACAGGAGAAGAAGTTAGCACGGGTAAGCCCTCTAAAATGTGATCACTCTGTCCAACATCGCTTCTCAGCATTTGTGGATGACTCAACGATTTTTGTTCGACACGCGGACCAAGTGCCCGTAGCGTTAGATATTGTCCGGAGATTTGGAGATCTGTCGGGTTTACCCGTCCAACCAGCCAAAAGTCATTTTTTCTTCCTAAATTCGGTTTTTGTATCAAAAAAGTGGTACACCTTACCGGTTATACCGGAAGGAGAAACCATAAGATATTTAGGCTATTATTTTGGGTGGGCGGATTTACGAAGTATAAATTGGGCACTGCGAATTCAGAGGAT
>MIQA02003545.1:0-14634 GCA_001887855.2 Sclerospora graminicola | reverse complement strand
TAAGTCTTGCCGATATTCCCAGTTATCAACTCGCTCAGTCTCTGTCCCGTCCACCTCTCTGGATATTTCCTCAGTCACGCAAGTCACCTCCATCGGAGACATGGCGCCCCGACCTGATGAGGTCGGTTGCCATTGACAAGCTTATGGAGACCGAGCCTTGGCCACTGAGATGCCGATATGGGTCTTCCGTCCGGCCCATGATTTACGGAGTTCAAAGCGAGATTCCAAAACTTCGCTGTGACCCATGTCCAGTCTATCTGGGTATCCACCCATTTTCTGTACATCTATGCAGAAGATAAGCGAGAGGACATATTTCTCTAAGCATATTCCGCCGCCCGGAAGAATCGACGGGGACGAGTTTCCGAAGCATGGGTCCGTTTATGTGCGTTTGTCATGGAAGGCATCCGGGATGGTGTTTGTGACCTGGACCTGTTTCTCTCCCCTTTTATACTCCATCTGTTCAATCGAAGTTGCGGAGGTGCAGCGGAAGGTGGAACGTGGTATCCAGGCCTAGGTGCGCGGGATCAGACTGCCTCTCTTTCCGAATCGCTGGAGGCCATCGACTGGCAAGATCTTTGGCGCAATCAATACCGCAAACGACCCTCCGACCATCCTTTACTTCGAGTGGCTCGGATCCGCAAAATGTACAATCGTCCGTAGCGATGGGTAGCTTGACTCTTTTGGTTCTTTCCTTTCCTTCATTTTCTTTTAAATATATCCATCCATGTTTTTTTCATCTCCACTCCATCCTTTACTTCGACTATTACCCCCGGTTAGGCACACCCCATCGGCTTGTGGTTCTGCCTAGAGGGACCTCTTGTCGCCACAGGGCATCTCTTGATCCGGCCGGGTTTGAGTGCCTTAATCCCAGTCTGACCGTCATACTCTTCTTCTCCGGAACGGTTGGATCCGAATGGATGGTCCTCGCACCTAGCGGCCGGTCTGATTATCTCTGACAGCTTGTTCATTTCTGCCAATCCGTCCAAAAATCCTGGATCCGAGACGTTGAAGCCGACCTAGTCACGCATGGCCAATGTAGCCAGATGGTCTGCGCTGTTGTTCCACTCTCGTTTGACATGTAACAATTCATCTGGCCATATCCGCAGGGCGGACATAACCCGATCGTTCAAAAGTCTCAGCCGAGGAGCCTTGCAGTCTATTTCTCCCGTGATTTACCGGATCACCAGATTGGAATCACCGCATATGATGATCCTCCCCTGCGTCCGGCCAGCCAGCAGATTTAGGCAAAGTACCAGTCCTCGGTATTCTGCTTCGTTCACTGTTATGCCAGGCGTGAAATCCGAAGCAACAGCGACCACTTTCCACTCAGGCAACTTCCACAAGATAGCACTATAGGCACCCACTCCCTTTTTACACTTGCCGACCCGTCAAAACTCAGATCCATTAGTTCTTCCGTGGGTCCCACTGTTGGCGGTGGTAATATGATGGAATTTCGCGGCTGTTTCCGAGGCGCTATGGCTATCAGCGCTTCTTCCACTTCTGCCCTTGGGGTAATGCTGGCCGCTAACGTGCCCAGTATCTCCTCTTCTCCTTTAGTACACTTGATTACTTCGAGAGACCACTGAGACAGCAAGGCAGACCATCTACCCAGCCGACCGTCAATTCCAATTGCCGTCAGAAGCCATGACAGGGTCGATCGTCTAGGTAGTACCTTAATAGGTCGAGACACCAGCATAGTATAGCACACATCCAGGATCCGTAATAACCACAAAATTTCTTTATCCACTAGCCCATAGTTAACTTCATTAGCCTTCAGAGTCCGGCTGGTGAACGTCACAGGACAATACACTCCGTCATGATCCTGCACAAGGGCAGCTGAGATAGCCCACTTGTTAGCATAGATGATGACCACAGGAACCTTATTAACATCAAAATGCTTCAGGACTGGTGTGGTCGCCATCTTTGCTTTCAACATGCCAAAGGCTACCATCGCCCGGGTCATGTGATCATCCGGACCGGCCGCACAGGAATTGGGCAGCCGGCTGCCTGTCTGGATAGACAAGGGCGGCACCTCATTGGTGGAAATAGTTGACCCGGGCGGCATCCCATTGGCTAATATTGCTGGCTCGGTTCGAGCTTCCCCTTTCCTATCCTGCTCTCTCAGCTTGTGGTAATACGCCTCCACTAATTCATACAAAACCGCAGCATAGACCGCAAATTCCTCAATGAACCGACTGTAGTAATTCAGACTGCCCAAAAAAGATTGTAAGGCCTTCAAGGACCGCGGAAAAGGCAGATTAATCAAGGCTTCCAAATCCTTATGATTAGCTTCCAATCCGGCAATCGAAACCTGATGACCCAAATAGGTCACCTTAGTTTTTCCCCAGAAACTCTTCACCACAATAATCGAAAGATTCCACTTTTCACACGTAATTATCAACTTTTCCACTTGGTCACACAGTAAATCGTAGTAGCCGTCACAACAATGTCGGGGTCCTGGTCACCTTTCGGCGAACACGTCACCGACCAGAGTAGGATCTTGATCCGCCTTGATCTTGAAGTGTCCATACAACGTGTTATCTATCACCGACCGACCAACCGACCTCGTTTGGTGCAGTGGTTAAGGCCCTGCCCTCGGGACCGGGAGATTGCGGGTTCGAGTCCCACCGTGGACGAAAATCCAAAGTCGGATAGAGTCGGGGTCCAAAAGTGTAATGAAATGAGGCCCTTACAGCACCGCGCTTGACATGGCTTACACCACCCTGTATAGGGTCAGGTTCTCTAAATATCATCTCTATCAGCCGTTAATAAATCTGCGGAGCATTCTTTAGGCCGAACGGCATCCGGTTCCACTCAAACAACCCGAAGGGCGTCACGAACGCAGAGATCTCCCGTGCACGATCGGTTATCGAGACCACCCAGAATCCACTGGCCATGTCCAATGAGCAATACCACATAACTTTATCCAAATCCTCCAGCAGGTCATTTATCAACGGCATCGGGTAGACCATCAGCTTAGTCAGCCGGTTCACCAGCTGGTAGTCGATACACAGCCTTTTATCCACCCCATTCTTCTTGATAATGATTACAATGGGCGAAACCCATGGCGAGGTGGACGGCTGAATTATCTTGGTGGCCAGCAATCCCTTGATAAGTTCTGACAGCCTTTCCCGATACTGGGGGGCGACTCTTCGGTATCTTTGTGCACCCGGCTTGGCGTTTCCCACATCAATGTCGCATACCGCCCCATGGGCGGCCGGAGGAAGTGCGTTTCCTGGTCCGATCAGCAGATGCTTTCGTTTCCATATGATATCCTTCAGCCTGCTGATCTCTTCCGGGGTGTTCACATCCGGGTCTCCCACTTGCAGATCGTCAATAGTAACCGCTGGGGGGCAGGGGGTTACCTCAGGTAGCACCGCCATCTGATCCTCCATGCCTTCAACATATAGCTCGCCCCCTTCATGAATGCAGACTTGGTCAGCTTCGACTATTTCGGGATCCGGGTCGGCCGGATCGGTTGATACGCCTCCGGCTATTTCCGAATTCTGATCGGCCGGATGGGTCGATCCGGTATCATCTTGTTCATCAAACCGTCCGTCATCGGAGGTGGCCGCACATGTGACTCTGCCTTATCTTTTTTCCTGATCCTGTCGTTCGTCTGTCTTCGGCGGAGTGGACAAAACCAGTTCAACGACCGGGGCAAGATCTCTGCCAATGCGTTCAGCCGGAACCGGCGACGGCCGGCTCCGCGTCAATATCCTAGAAGGGGTCCGGTACTCTGGTTTAGCCACCATTGGAGTCTGGTCCTCTTCCACTTCTTCCTCTTCGCTGACCAGATCGGCGGTTGCCTGAAAAGCCAGGTTTTGCCACTCGATATAGCGTCTTGAGCCAACAGTGACATAACCCGGCCGGCGGGGCACCTTGTCCTCGGCCAGCCACATTCCAATGATCACATCTTCATGCAAGGTGAGGGGTCTATCCGAGATATTGGTACCGTCAAGGGCGCATGAATTTGCATACCTCTCCCTGAAAAAATGTATCAAGCGGCCAGAATGATACATTGACTTTAGCCGTCCAAATGTATCATTTAGGGCTCTTGAGCAAAAACAGGACAATTACTGCTCAGGAACTAAGGCAAATGAATTGTGTTCGTTATCTATACACGGATATATAAACTTCTTTCTTCAGTTGTTGGTGAGCGAGCACCTGTATCCTCGGTATCTCTTTCCGTGCTCATTGTAAATACAGGTGCCTTATCCGTTCTACTTTCACGTGGATCATTTTTTTCGATACGCGCTTGGTGAACGTCTTAACCCTAAACCCTATGTAAGTAACGTGTCAGAATGCCTGCGAAATCTACGATGCATTTATTTACGCCGTTCTTGAAATGTATGATTTCGGGAGCTTCATACATTTATTCAGGGAGCGGTATGCAAATTCATGCGCCCTTGACGGTAATAACTACAATTAATCTAAACTAATCATACAAACATGTAGTATAAAACTGGTCTGAATGATATCTTTATCATTAGATTACTTGTTAGATTCGATAATTGTATCCGAATCTGTTCTCAAGGTGGATTATAACAACTTATAATCCAATATTCGCATTTCAGACATTAAGTCTGAAATTGAACTGTGATATTTCAACTTAAATATCACTTATGTAATGGCACCCCATTACACTTTCCAAGTGATAGCGATGGATCACATGGCCAGATAAGCATTCGTGTTAATCTGATTATCGGAAATGACTTGATCATGGATGGCGATTTGTTTTTCAATCTCACCACCTCGATGTTTTATAGTTATTTTATTGTCGATTTCGTTCAAATTTGCCGATCCTGCGTGATTTGGGCCTGAGATTTAAAACCGCCCAGATCATACAAGAATGGTGTTTTGTCAAAACAAGTCAGTTATTTCATTTAATTCCAATCAGCTGACATCACGTAGACCCTAAGCCCTACACCCCAAACCTAACCCAAACCTAAATCCCTACACCCCAGACCCGGACCACCTCTATTACTGATAAACGATTAATAACAGGATTTGCGCAGTTTTTATAGGGTTAAGGTTGCGCGATTGAATCAATCACGCTCGGAAATTTCGTCTAGAACACACAATACCTTGATTATTTTACAATTCGCTCGTTGAAACCCTTGCCGGGGATTAAGACTCATTCTACTCAGGAATAACTTACGAGCAGTCTTTTTGGCGAGTCACATGCTAACCTTCTGCATGTCTCCAGCCTCCTCTTTTTTTAAGGATGAGTAGGTTCGTGAGAACCACTAAAATACATTAATTGCAATGTCGCCGCACGATATAAATACCATTTTTTGATAGTCTGTCAACATATTGTAATTGCTCCATAGTTCCTTAAGCGATTGTTCTTGAAAAAGAACTGACAGTGATCTTAAGTACACTTGGTTGTCCTTTTCTCCACAATCAGTGATGATATTTAGAGAACCTGACCCTATACAGGGTAGTTTAAGCCATGTCAAGCGCGGTGCTGTAAGGGCCTCATTTCATTACACTTTTGGACCCCGACTCTATCCGACTTTGGATTTTCGTCCACGGTGAGACTCGAACCCGCAATCTCCCGTCCCGAGGGCAGGGCCTTAACCACTGCACCACTTCTCCACAATCAGTTCCAACGGTCTTTGCGATCAGCAGGTTATAACTTGTTTTAGCGTATTCACTGATTGATTGACCGATTTCTGAATAAATATGCAACGTATAACCAGAATATTTTACAGCGCTGACTGCGTCACACGAAACCGCACCTGGCAACTCGAAGTCCGACCGACGTTTAAAGATGTGAAGCGGAAACCAGTGTGGTAGCATCGTAACCAGGGGTAACGTCGATAGCACAACAACCAGCCTCCAAAATTTACGATGGAGCCGTTTTTTGGAGCTCAAAGGAGCACTGTTCGAGCTAGAATAGATTAAAGGATAATCCGCAATTGGTGCCAACACCTGAAGAAAACCAGTTTCCTGATGCGGCAATAAGATATAGACAGCACCCCAGGAAGAAGGAGAGGCGGAACGTCTTTTAGGGCCGCATATGTTACTTACGTGAAAAAAAGGGCACGACAAACGTGAGAATACCCGCCTCGGTATCTTCTCGTAATTACCAGAGACTAGGTTTCGCTTGGTTTACTTCATCCCACATGCGCAGGCCGGGTCAACTTCGGGAAAACCCGAATTTAAATGGGTCAAGCCCGAATTAGAGGTTCGCCCGAGCCCGAATTTGAAGGACTGGCGCAAGCCATAGTCAATATTTGGCAAGCTAGTATCTTAGCATTTACCTCCCAATTTACCCGCCTTTTTCTTCTAATAACTTCCTTTCTAGGGAGGCCTCACTTTGCCGCACTTCTTGACTTCTTCTCTCTCATAATCAGGCGTGACTTCCAGATTCTCGACTTTCTCCCAACTCCTGAGCTTGTGTGCGATTCCTACTCACTACCACCGCAATGATGCGTTTTGTCAGGGAAGGTAACGGAAGAAGAGGGACCACTGCTGCAAGTGGAAAGAAGTCTGCCGGGAGTAGCAATAACGCTAAAAAAAGAAAGGACACCCCTTTCCAGGAGAGTAAGAACCATGAAGTGCTCTATGGCCTGGCGATAAGCGAGCGATGTCCAGCGACGAAGGTCGTCCTATCTGTTAGGTGTCAATTCTGCCACTTCTTTGGCAGGGAAGGCAGTACCACTAAGGGCGGCCAAGCGAGTAGTCAAAGAGAAGAAGATGGCAACAGCAGGAAGCGCGCCAAGCGAACAACAAACAAGTTTTTCCACAAGCCATTTTTGACGGACAACTACAAGCAGCACCTAGAGACCCAGCATGCATCTCAATGGTCTGAGTATCAGTCTCTGTCAAGCGAAGGAAAGAAGGCCTATTTCGACAAGAAAAAAAACCTATTTGCGGAAACTCTGCCATCCCACTTTGAAGCAGAGAGCTCGAGGTCCTCTATCATTCTTGTCAAGAGAGAGGTCGTTGATACAATCATTGCAGAGTTGCTGTTCGATGAAGAGGACGAGATTGGGTCCGAAGATGAAGACGAGATAACTGCCATAGCCTCAAACGTTGATGAGAACGAGAGTGACACTGCGGATGCTAGACAGGGAATCGAGGCCGCGGAGGCGGCTGTAGGAGTTCCATCAGCTGCCAAGGTGAAGGCTCTCTCGCTCTTCCAAGGTTGGGGTGAAGAGGACTTCCAAGGTATTTTCTACCAAGTCTCCGTCAGCAACGAGCTCCAGAAGGAGCTCATTATCCGCCATACCAGCGTGGGAATCTCATTTGGGCAGACAGCCAACATAATGAAGCACTATAGAGAAGTAACGGGCCTCGCTAGCGTCGGATTCCCAAACAAGTACAAGGTATCGAAGGTGGTAAGGGTGGCTGTGGCAGAGAACCTTACAATGTTATCTGACATCCTAAATTACGTGTGGGCGTTCTCAATAGCCTTAGACTCCTCTACCCATCACTCAACCTCCTACCTGGATGTCCGCGTACGGTTTGCTTTGAAAGGGGAGTTGCACAACTTTCATTTGGTCGCTCTGCCTCTCTTTGAGAGGCACACTGGGGAAGAGATGTATAGAGTTCTTGCAAAGATGTTGGATTCTATGTGCCCTACTTGGCCCTCGCGGATGATTGGAGTGGCTACTGACGGGGCTAGAAATATGACTGGCGGCATCCGAGGCCTTGCAAGCAGGATCGAGAGAAACGTAGCACCGGGCTTTGTTCGCATTTGGTGTGACGCCCACCAGCTTGACTTGGTGATGCAGCGGTTGCTCAAGGCTTTGTTTGAGGGCGAGTTTTTGACAAGTCTGACTGCACTAATTGGCTACCTTCGCCGCCAGCAAACGTTGATACAGAGAATGAAGACAAAGTGCCAGAATCTGAGCGCTACTCGATGGCTTTCTATGGGACGCACAGCGAAGGGGTTCTGCAAGCACAGGAAGCCTATCATTTCATACCTCACAACAAAGAAGGCTGCCTGCAGCCCATCACTGAGCTGGTGGATCGTCATTCATACAGTCAACGGGCTAATGAAAAGAGTCGATATCACCTTTAGGAAGCTGCAAGGGATGACAACTCTCGTTGCTGAGCAAGTCGAAGAGCTAGAAGATCTAGTGTCCTCTATCGTGCGTATGGGAGAGCTTGAGGAGATGGATAACTACGAGGATGAGGAGTCTGTGGAGGCTGGCTCAGTCATGGACGGGTCTGAAGAGGATGACTTTGTCATCTCTGGCAGGTACAAGTCGCGGTTATCCTCGATCCGGAAATTCATCGAGGATCAAGGGACTTTTGTGGCCGATGCTCTGAAGGACCTGGAGAGTCAAGATGGTGGTAGACCTGAGAGCAGGCGAACATTAAATGCAGTGGGCAAAATAGTGGCTATGGGTGCGGACCAGATACGGTCTATCGTGGCGGAGCACAGCGGAAGTAAGCCCCTGCCTCCCGTCCTCCCGCAGGACTTAGTACTTCAGCGTCCTTCGGAGTTCAACGTAGTTCTTCTTGAATACAAGGAGAGATTCCAGAGCTTGGAATTGGGAGCTTTCCTAGAAGAGGTGGAGTCAGAATTCCGTAAGCTCAAATTGGCGGAAGACACAGAGGACGAGATCAAGCGCGGGTTAAGGAGATGGAAGAGAAAGAAGAGAGGAAACGAACGAAGCAATGCAGCTACTGCTTCAGAGAACGGCTGCATTTCATTCTCCTTCAAAGAGAGCTGGGGTACATGTGGCCTTAACACTAGATTCCCCTCGCTATGTAAATTTGCTGGTGGCTTGGCAAGTGTTTTTCCTGGAACCTCTACAGTTGAGTCAGACTTTTCAATCATCAAGTGGGAAAAGGATGACAATCGTTCTGGCTTGACAGACTTTTCTCTGGAGGGGATCCTCCAGGCAAAGCAAGCTCAGAGACTACAAAAAGTATACAAGCTTGTTATTTAAAACCTCTCATTTACTGCTAGTAAAAGACTAATGAAAAGTCTGCATTCGTATGAGCTCTCTCACCATGCTTTGCTGTTCACTCTGCTAATACGGGTGGCGGTCTTCTTCTTTAATTCTTCAGTACTACTAACAGTGACTCATAGATAGTAGAACTAGTAGTAGCCCGCTGCTCAATTCGTGTCTTGGTCCTCTTGCTCTTGATAATAGCCAGCGGTGGGAGGGAGCAGTGTTATCCCACCTCATTCACCTCCTTTACCTGTTGGTCTCTAATACTGCCTGCTCCTCGTACTACTTGCAGCCACTCCTTTACCTTCTCTCTGTTGTGGTCTTTGACCTTGACCGTTACTGCACTGGACTTACGTTATAATGTATGGGGAACTTATCATATAGTTAACATTAGGAAATGTATGGGGAACTTTTCCCATAGTTAATATTAGTAAACCCGAATTTCTCGAATTTGAAGTCTCTTCGAGCCCGATTATAAGCTCATTTCGGGCTTTGGGGCAATCCTCGTGAGGGTTGGCCATTTACCATTATCGGTTATATCTAACCTGACCACCTCGTTGTCAAAAAAGCGTAGATAATAAAAAGGACGGCGAACTCCTAATATTAATACATGTACAATATTACGTCCTAAGACAATCTTCTCGTCCTGTTTCCCACCCCCGCACTTTGGAGATTAAACTACCCGTGGAGTCAACAATCGTTTTGCGCGCCATTTTACGCACGGGCCAAGTGATAGCCTTTCCAGCTTGTTCAACGCGCCACTTTCGGGATTGCGCCGCGCCAGCTTGACGCGGTCTGTCATCTTCAAGTCAAAGCTGCTATTGTGCTGGTCTTTAAACCGATGACTGCTACAATGACAAAGCCGCAGCGGCACTTGATAGCAGTAAGTCCCACCTTTTCCACTCCCAGCAAAAAAATGCTTCTTGTTCTTTTTTCTCTCCCGACTTTTCTCCTGTCTCATTCTTTAAGTTTGCATGGTCTTCCGCATACTACGAAACCTATGCTGCGGAGAAAGAATTCTGCCATTATGTTTCAACACCAAATGAAGATATCTGACAAAACAAAGGTCCGACACAAGTCTCATATATTTATTTTTATATGGCCAAGCATCACTCCCCAAACTGTCCATAAGATCAAGAAAACTACGAGAGCAACCACGAGAATACCGATAGTGGTATCCTGACGTTTGTCGCTGCCCTTTTCTCCAAGTAATGCTACATATGCGGCCCTGAAGACGTTCCGCTTCTCCTTCTCTGTGGGGTGCTCTCCATACCTTATCGCCGCATCACGAACACTCGGTTTTCTCAGGGTGTTTGCCACCAATTGCGGATCCTCCTTTAATATATTCTTAGCTCGCACAGTATCTTCTTGTAGCTCTTTTGACTTTTTAGGCCACAAACGACCCCATCCTGATATCTTGGAGGCTGATTGGGCTGTCGACGTACCCCTCGTTACCGATGCTGCCACTTCACTGACCACTGGTACCCGCTCCTCATCTTTAACGTCGGTCGAATTCGTGTTGCTGACTGCGGTTTGGTCGTTGGGACTCTTGGAGTATCGCTGATGGGAGGGCATGACAGTTTCAACTTGAGCACTGCGATCGGCGTAGCTGAAGCGTGAACTACACGCGATAATTGTGAAGGAGAGGAGCAGAGCGAAGTAGGACTGGCGTATAGTCATGAGGGAGATGACTTGGAGGTTGAGAAGCAAATGCCGTGACGTGGATGTTTCAATGCTTTGTTTGCTAGATACTGGCTTGTTATCTCTTAGGTAAAAAAAACAACACTGAAGTTTATAGAGGTGCAGTCGAATTCGACACCGCGAGAAAGCGTCGTTTTTCATGTGTGTTGTACTGTACTATTTCTACTCACTCGCTTTATCCAGCACTATCAAGCAGTAATACTTCTCACTTATGTTATCTCGGAAGGGGGGAGGGGATCATCTATTCCAAGACTGGGAAAATAAAATGTCTTCCAATTGTGTTCAATGTTACACTTCTACACCACACATGGAGCTGCACTTTCGAACGAATCATCTTGTAGTCGTTATGTCGCTTCCGCTGCAACATGTATGATCCACAAGCGAGAGAGTGGACAGCCGCAGTTCAACTTCCATACAAACGGGAGTCAATATCCCTATTTGTACTCCATATATGGTACACTGTGCCAGTAAAAATCGTTGGAGGTCAAAAACGATTAATTCCTAGGTAAGCACCTCCGACTAATGATGTAACATTTACTATACCTTGTATAGCGTATAGTACCTCAACGCCCATCAGAAGCGCTGCACACTTCCAAAAACAGATACGCAAAGAAGAAACTAAACGAGATAGAAGCGGAGGAGCTAGCACTGTGCTGTTGCCTGTGCGACACATCGGCCGACAATGACATCAACTACCTTAATACAAAATGAAGATGCTCATCTCACCGATGGTGTGTTTATCTTTCTTTATATCATCAAAACCTCAGCTAGTGAGGGTAACCTTACGTGTACTCTTGTTTTAGGCGCGATCACAGTATTAAGCGTGAGTTCCAACACCAGCGTGAAAATTGGATGTCTTGCCTGTCAAAAGCCGGTAAAAAAATCTCGGCTGCCAGACAAAACCATTGAGGAGCTAAACTTTATCAGGAGACGTCAATACGCAAGAAAGTGAAAGCTAAAAAATAGTGCTAAATTGCACGTGTGATATCTAGTGCTTGCGGCACTTCTTAAGTGGGTAAACAAATAGGGTCGATACCATTAAACTGAAGAACGCGAAAATTACGCAAGTAGCAGCCTCATAGATAACGATGAAGCAGCAGGTGATACCAGTGCCAGATAATATGTCCGTGGCAGATCTGGAGGGTGGATGATCAGCTCTGTCTTAGCGCTGATAAAAACATTTCCAGAGGAATTTATGATGCAAAAAGCATCTTTATGAAACAAAATATGCAGCAAAATAAAGTCGATGCTTGTCTGCTTTTAGAAAACGGTCTGCTTTAAACTTCACCTGTCGTATCTCCAATGCTTTCTTTATATTGAAGGGCACAGGGTACCATTTATGGGGATACAAAAATGATCTAGGGCAAAGTTCACCTCTGTTCTGGAACAGCTCGGTTGAAAAATGGAGACATCTGATTGGTCAGATGATCGTCACCATCTCGGTTGGCTCAACCGACCTCGAAGAGGTCGGCTGAGTCAACAGATCCTCGGTTATAAAATTATACAGGAATTTGCGGGCTAGCCTAGAGCGCACCAAACCAAAATCTGCACAGCATCCAATCCTGTGCACCCAGTAGGGGTAGGTTTGTCTTTATTGTAAAATATTGTAATTACTTGAAGACCTGACATCCGAAATGCGACATACCACTAGTAAATACAGTATTTGTAATGAATGGCAAATACCGGTAAAGGCCAAACCTATTGATGAGGCTGCTCGTCAAGGCTATGTGACCGTGCTGCGCTCGCTGGCTGCATTACGACTACGTTGATGAAGAGCTGCCGGCTAATAATGAAAACGAATCGAATCAGTTTGACTTGCGGTGGACTTCTACTGCTCTTGAGCTGGCTGCCACGAATGGACATCTGGCTGTTGTGCAGTGGCTCACTGAGCACCACCGAGACGTCTGCAACAGCTTTGATGCTTTCAACGCCGCGTGCTATATGGACCATCTGGAGGTCGCCCAGTTCCTCTATAGCAAACTCCGCAGGTCTTGCGCCGTGGAGCAGGGGCTGGAGCATGCGGCAGAGGGAGGCGCTGAAGACACGCTCGCTTGGCTACAGGGGGGTTGCTATTGCTTCACAAAATGAGAATTTCAAGAACAAGAGAGTGTTTATCCGACGCACGTGTTGATTATATCTCGTGGCGTTCGCTCATTTGTTCAATCAATTCGTCGCGAGCGAGAAATTGACCAAGTAGCTCGACTGCCTTGTTCTGATTAACGCCGTCTGAATCACAGAATTTCTGTGACTTGACAAATAGAGTGCCATTACAGTACATGTAGTAAAAATTCGTTAAGATGAAAACTGATCGCAATATCGCCGTCTTCGCGGTTGCAACTCGAGCGTATGTGACGATTCTAGCGCTATTGACGAGCCCAATCGTGACACCATACGACACTTCCTCGCATCTACAGACAAAAGGGTCCCCTCTACCAGCGCTGAGCAACTGGGACGGCGTCTATTTCTCTCACATAGCCTTATACGGCTACGACTTCGAGCATTTCCACGCCTTTTATCCTTTTTACCCGCTGTTGACACAATGGCTTGCCTACTTGTTACCACTGGACGAAGCGTCGACAGTGCTTGCTAATAGATGGTTTGTCAGTAACGCAAGTTTCGTGTTGGCTGGCTTTTTCTATATCGTTTTGGGTTGTATCGTAGTAGGAGACGAGATTGTTGCCCGACGAGCTGCCTACCTTTTCTGCGTGGCGCCCTCTACAAATCAATATTATAACTCGAGTGTAAATGAATACCGGCTGCCACCTTATACATACTTCTAGTTATGTCGCTTTTCGGATGTCAGGTCTTCTACATGTAGAAGTAGTAATAAAGACAAACATACCCCTACTGGGTGCACAGGATTGGATGCTGTGCAGATTTTGGTTTGGTGCGCTCTAGGCTAACCCGGAATTTGCACCCAGAACTCACAGACATGGATGACACTGTTTTTGCTCACCCATATTACATTTTTTATGAAAGGTCGGTGTGTCTTCTTTAACTGGGTTTGCCCTTCGGTTAGGAGCCTCTAACCGAGGTGACTCAAACAGAGGTGAACTTTTCCCTTAGGGGCGTTCTTATAAAATGTCCCGGGATCCCGGGACCAAATAGACGACAACGATTGGCCTAGAAAGTGCGGGTTAGGTCACGTCGGGACGGCATCGGTCCCACCATCTGGCTTGGTCCCACGTTTTTACTGGGACGGCCGAAGTGGACCACAACAGAAAATATCGAAGAAACGCATTGCAGCTCGAAGGATGACATGTATTTGGGCTTTCTCGGGCCTATTGAAGCCTATCGAGTTTATGGAAACGTGACAAACACGTCGGTAAAAATTTTTGCGGTGTTGCAAGATGCGCGAGCGCGCGAGTCGGACCTTCGACTGGTAGGTAACACTAATCCCGTCATTTCGTTAATGTGGTGACTTATCTTTTTATCGTGTCGCATTGTTGATAAATGCAGTTTTTCACCGAGGTGCATCGCCTGTACTTAAATGCCATGAACCCTTTGCTTCACTAGGAGAGCGTCTCACGTCGCAGACGTTTGATAAACAAGTGTCCAATCTTCTAATTTTTTTTGTTTTTTTAAGGGATAGAAAGTCACAAACGTCTCATGTTGGCGAAAATTACTGCTGCTGCTGCTTGGCTTCCACCTCCTTGACGAGCTGCGCGAGTTCCTCGGGGTTGTAGAGCATAAAATACTTCTCAATCTGTGGCAGATAGTGGACTTTGCCCTTCACCAGGTTGAACCAGTAGAGATACGACGCGTCGTTATGCGAAACGCTCACAGTGCGCACGTTGTTGAAAGAAGGCGCGAGAATCGGGTCGTCCTTGGAGTTGCCCTGCGTCTCGTCCGACTCGAGCGGGTCGCGGTTAAATTGCGTTACGCCGATCTCAGCAGCCTCGAGCTCCTCACGCTCGCGTCCGACGGCGTGTTCTAAGTCATTGGGGATGCCACCTGTCGATGCAAGACCACGCGTGACCACGCGGATCACAGCCGCTGTTCTAACGGGGCACCT
>MIQA02003544.1:51324-70499 GCA_001887855.2 Sclerospora graminicola | reverse complement strand
CCGATCATATCAACTTTGATCTGACCAGGGGCGATCAGGTCAGCATTGACCGAGAAACGCTCTGGTCAGGTCAGCATCGGCCGAAAAACGGCCGATCAGCCTTTGATTAGGGCGAAACACCATTGTTTGTCGATACGGTATGGAATTCTTCTAGTCTGATGGAATCTGTCCAGTGTGATCAAAGTGTTGTCGAAAGAATCTGCCCCGATTATCAAGTTGATAAGGCGTCCAGACCGGGGCGACCTGGTAACCAGCCCGACCAGTGATATGGATAGATATGTGATCTGTCGAACGAGTAGATGAAATACCTACGTATCCAGTATTGCTATATATCTTGCATCTCCAACACTTTTCGTCACTACAAGATATTGCATAAAGGTACTGCTACAGAAGTGCTGTGATTTCCGTGGGGATTAACGTTTCGAATATGGTAACGGCTGCTCAATCGGACAAGAAGTCGAATTTTGCCATCTCAGGTACATTGAACTCAACGAGCAGTTACGCTTCAGAGATTCACTGTCCTCTTGCAATGCCAAGATCTCGTATATTGGTCGTCGTACTGAATTAGCACACTACAATTTGCTAGTTTGTGACGGATGCCAAGATCTCGTATATTTTTGGTCGTCGTACTGAATTAGCACACTACAATATGCTAGTTTGTGAAGGATCCTCAGGCTTATGCTGCTAAGTCGCAAGCAACCCTGTTAAAGCTATGCGAGCTTCAGCTAACGACATGTTTGTATAATCTTGTGGTGTCTTTTATGACGTCACTGCTTACGCAAACTCAAGAGCAACTCGATGATCACTGCATGAGTCTCATTGGAAATATTATATTATTTCTGGGTTGGTGGCGTTTAGCATTACTTCTTTCATTCTCACCGGTAGATCCCGCGACCAAGCTTTCAGCTAAAAAGGGAAAGTTACTTAATCGCTTCGTGACGTTCACAGTGCTATGTTTATGGAGAGATCAGGATGATTGACGATCGCCAAGGAGTTGGACCATAATCGGTCCAGAAGTGGTACGGATCAGTTTGAAGGTGCAACAAAGATGGACAAGGTGGTACAAGCGCAGTCTACATCGATCTGTAAGTCGGGAAGCTACTCAACACGTTCGGGTCTATCAAAAAAGTTGGCGCACTGTCAAGACACATGCAGGTGTATATACAGGTGGCAAAGTGCAGATTTTTACTGGTCGCACAAGCGCCGACATGAAGCCTCGAGCTCTCTTGGCGTGCGTGTTACATGATGATATTGCTATTATTGACGCGAAAATTGGCGAATTGCATTGTACACTGCAACAAGATGTCGATAGTGAGGATGCAAAAGAGTCGTTTGTAGTATTTGCCGTGCGTCCAGGCAAGAAAAATCATCTTGTGACCGCTGGTCGCAATCTACTATTGCGTGTGTGGGACCTAGACACGTCCAAATGTATTCGGACAATCCAAGCTCATGATGCACCTGTGCTGGCAATGGATTTTGATCCATCAGGAACGTTACTGACTACAGGAGGAAGTGATCGTTCAGTGAAAGTATTTGATATCGACGAAGGCTTTTGTACGCACAATTTTTGGGGCCACTCGGGTATTGTCACGCTCGTGCAATTTCATCCAGATGCAGCACGACTTTATCTCGTTTCAGCTAGTGATGACACGACGGTGCGGATTTGGGACTTGTATACGCAAAGGCAGGTGGCGTGTATCCAAGATCACATGAGTCTCGTGACCAGTGTCGCATTCTCGGAAGATGGTTATACCATGCTATCCGCTGGACGTGACAAGGTCGTCAACTTTGGGGATTTGCGGGATCAGAAACTTAGCAAGACAGTTTTGGTGCATGAAGCGGTCGAAGGACTTGTGGTTGTACCATTGACGTTCAAATGTATGACAAAGGCTGGAAAATCTCAAGATACTAAAGCAATCCACTTTTTGATTGCTGGAGAGAAAGGTGCATTACGTCTATGGCGTAGCAGCGGTAATACTTGCGAGTCGCTCTTCACGCAGAAATCAGAGGCCTCGTCGACTCTTACATATACGCAGATGCTGCTAAGTTCAACTCATCGTGAAGTAGTGGTGGTGTCATCCGAGCAGAACCTTTTGGTGTTTGATGAAAACTTGGCTCGGCGCACTCAAATTATCGGGTACAATGATGATATCCTTAGTCTCAAGTACATTCCGAAGGCTGATGCAAGTGGTACGCCTTCAGATGTCATAGCAGTGGTTACAAATAGTGAACAAATCCGCCTTTTGAATCGCACCACGCTGTCGTGCGATCTTCTCTCTGGTCATACAGACATTGTGATGGCTCTAGCTGTATCTCCAGATGGACGATGTCTCGTCAGTGCTTCCAAGGATAGGACAGCTCGCCTGTGGGACTTACGGCCCACTGGTGGCAAACAAACTGAAAAAAACTCTTCCGCAATGTGTAGCCAATTGTGTGGGTCTCACAGAGGCACTCGGTGCAATAGCCATTTCGCAGCGTCTTACTAGCTACGCGACAGGCGCTGCTTTCTTTGTTACTGGCAGTTCGGACAAGACGCTCAAGATGTGGAGCCTGCAGCAACTGGCTGCATCGTGTGCTACATCTGCGACGCCTACTTCGACGGAAATGTCAATTTCTTCGCTTGGGACTGTCAAAGCACACGACGAAGACGTGAACGCACTTGCAGTGTCACCAAACGATCGCTTTATTGCAAGTGCGTGGCAGGATAAACTGATTAAAGTGTGGCATTCGCAGCAGGTTGGGGCGGGTCGTTTTTTTTTACTTTGGCAGGCGTTTGCCGAGGTCATAAGCGTGGTGTTTGGGCTATGGATTTTTCCCCTGTCGATCAATGTCTTGCATCTGCAAGCGGTGATAAAACTGTGAAAGTTTGGTCAGCCAAAGATTTTTCGTGCCTTAAAACGTTTGAAGGGCATACTGCTTCCGTGTTGAACGTGCAGTTCGTATGTGCGGGTATGCAGCTGTTGTCCGCTGGTGCTGATGGCCTGATGAAGCTTTGGACTATCCAAAGCAATGAGTGCGAGGCTACTCTTGACAATCACGAGGACAAGATCTGGGCTCTTGCTGTGTCTAAAGACAGTTCTAAGATGGCCAGTGGTGGGGCTGACTCAACAATCAACTTTTGGCGCGACTTCACGGAGGAGGAGGAACGTCCACAACAGGATGATCGTGATGCGAAATTACTGAAGGAACAGGAACTTTTTAACTGCCTTCGAAGCAACAAGCTTTTTGAAGCCGTACAGCTTGCGTTTGAGCTGAATCATCCGAACCGTATGCTTCAGATACTTCGCGATCTGCTTGAAGGACCGCGACACAAAGATAAGCCGATACTTCCTGACGGGAAACCTATGGATCCGGATAATTTCTCTCCTGAAGAAATTTTTGCGCCAGTGGTGCACAATCTGGAGGACGACAAACTCACGACACTAATGCAGTGGTTGCGTGATTGGAACACGAATGCTCGCAATACGGGTGTTTGCCAAGTTCTTATGAGTACAATGTTACGTGAACTTCCTCCGAGTCGTCTGAAATCGCTGGATGGGTTTTCCAAGACTCTTGATGTCGAAGGTGGCGATAAAGTGGACTTTGACTTTGATTGTGCAGCTGATACTGCAGTGAATCCATTGTTAAGTGTGTCTTTAGAGCGTGTGCCCAGCGGAGAGGTTATGGACTGCCGTGATCGCTTTCACAGCAACGCGACTGATCCGCTCAGCTCCAGTGTGTTTCATGAATCTGCTATAAAAAAAACGGCGGCATGGTGTGGGATCTGTTATTGGTTCGTCTTCGCGCCCAATACATGGTTTGCGCTGTAATAAGCGATTTGGTCTCTTCATATACACACCAAAGATATGTGCCTCATGTTAGGCAGTCATGATTGGTGCTCACAATCGTTGGTCCAACACAAGCTTCCGTTATTAGTCTCCGGAGTGTATAAAGATGTCTATAAGACGCAAAGGAAGAATTTTGGCTGCGGTGACGACCTTGGAGATGTGCAACACGATCGTTTTGGAGACGAGGGTCGCTAATGTGAACGGCTAGGAGTGGCTGAAGTAGCAACGTATTAACGATCATGTTTTCTCTCAAGATACTGTGCGATGGCATTGACGCTGCCATCATCGAAAAGTCCCTCAAACGTCGAGATGTGCTGGCGCAGGGTGAGAAGGATGGTTGCGAGATGGTGGCATGAACTAACTGTGGATCTTAGCTTTACAATCTGAGCGTGAAAGCACAAGTCGGGGTTATGCAAATCGAATTTGACTTAATGACAGATCGATCGATCTGCGATTATTGACCGATCTGGACACGAACGGGTTGTTTTCGGATTTTGATCAAATATAATTGCTTCTAATACGGCACTCGGAACTATAGGTGACAACTTGGATCGATACTGTGGAGTTTTGGTGACGCAGGCAATAGCCAGAGTGCTATAACCTTCGTTGAGAGTACCGATTGGAGCTGACAAGGAAGGATTACAAGTCTGGGGCGATCTAACTGAGGATGTCGCAAGCGGATGTGCAATGAATCATGAACCAAGACCTGATCTGGTGCCGTTTGGCTGGTCCGATCTGGTCTCCCACCGATCAATCTGGTTTGAAATTCACGTATCTGGCGCATTTGCGTAGAATGTTTCCTAGGTTTCTCGATCATTCTTACAGATAGGAATAGATCGGGCCTGATCTGGAGCTGTATACGCTGGGATTAAAACTCGTCGATCTGCTTCCTGAGTTGCATGCATACTTGGAGGTTTCTTCCTAGACTTAAGCCTTCAATTGATCACTGCATCGATCGACGGATTTCGGTTCTTTTGGAGATGATGACCAGACTCCGCCCTGAAATTGGCTCGATCGGTTACCATATCGTCATGTTCGATGGAACTTGAGATATTTATCACGTGTATTGTCCTGAGTGGATGGGCCGGCCCTCCTGAAACAATATGGCTTTGGCGAGCATTAAAGACACCCGACCTCTTCATGCAGGTTTACATGTTGCCATCCATGGTCAGAGGCCAGCTCATTAACCAAGAGAGTAACTCGACTGTGGAAATGGTTTTACGGCAAACGATGTATGAAGACGCGATCTGTATGGGTCTTAAAGATTAGCGATATGGAAGTATGCGGATAATGAATGATCAGCAGACTTTACCAGAGTGGTGACAAACGTGTTTGAACATTTCTGAAATGGAGAACCGTGCTAGGTGAGATCAGGCCGCTACCGTTGTGCGGTAACGACCAGACTCAGGGGCGGCTGTGGTAAAGCGATGTAAAAAAATCAGCCAAGTACTGTCATTACGCCCAGTCCCAGACACCGATGGAACGAGGGAGATCACGATCGAGATCGTTATCTCAATTACTAAGTGGAGTTCCCGTGGATGTAATATGAGGTGAGCAACTGCTGACATGACGTGTCAAGGACAGCCGTCCAGCCGATCTATGAATGGTATAGTGGTTGAAGTTGATCATGACACGAAGTTACGGCCTGATCGGCTTATTATGCCCGAGCAATGAAGATTAAATGTGGAATGAAGTCGGGCATGTGGAGTGACAGGTTGTGTGAGTGACGATAACCTATGGTTTGTCCGAAGATGACGTGGCAAGGCCTGATCAGGCCTGATCAGCCGAGATCGGTGTTCGTGAGTGATGATAACTTATGGTTTGTCCGAAGATGACGTGGCAAGGCCTGATCAGTCGAGATCGGTGTTCGTGAGTGATGATAACTTATGGTTTGTCCGAAGATGACGTGGCAAGGCCTGATCAGGCCTGATCAGTCGAGATCGGTGTTCTATGGTTGCCCTGACGGAGTATAGAGGTCGGAAGTATGGCTTAGCAGATGAATTGAGTCGTGATGATGATGACCCAGAGCGTTCCCGAGGTGATCAAGGGCTGATCGGCCTGATCACCACCTGATCACTCAGCTGATCACTATGCTGATCGTGATCAGGGCTGATCAGCCCCAAATCTGCGCCCAGATGTAAAGGCAGATGAAGCTCTCACTCAAGCCGGCTTGGATCGGCCGATCACGGCCGATCGCGGTGATGATCACGATCGGGATGGTGAAGATCGGCATAGAGTTTGATCATGATCAGTCTAGGACCGGATCGGGATCAGTCGAAGATCAGTCAGAAAAGGGTACGAATCAGGTTGAAGATCAACGAAGAACGTTCTACGAAGATGCTGGAATAAATCAGGTGGCAAGAAGTTCAAGGTAGAAGTATGGTAAGCCACATAGGTTGGTGTAGGTTACATTTGGTACTGGATTTTTAGGTTTATAATATTAATATCAGGTTCTGTTTTCCCTCCAAGTAAAGAAGTCGTTGCGCCACTTGGCGCTACTTTTGGGAACGGGGCTCCCCCCGTTCATTTATTCCCGGACGAGACGCGCATAGTCGCACTTTGGCTCGACGGAAGTCCCACGACGGGATTTACTTGTGTTAAACACCCTCACGAGGTTTAGATTTTCCCCCTAAAGCAAAGAGTCGCTCCGCCACGTGTGCGGTCATTGGGAGCACAGGGTTGATTAGTCCCCTCTTGCTCAACTATTTCCCGGTTAAGACGCGCTTAGACGCATTTTGGCTTACCGGAAGGCCCCCGACGGGTTTGTTTTAGGTGATCGAACCTCACCCTCAACGCGCACGTGTTTGGAACACGTTAATAATATTGGTAAAGGTTTTGTGGAGATAACGTTTGTGGATTACTGTGGAAGATCGTGGATTGATCGCGTTTTCTTGGTTTCGTTATATCTCTCTCTCATTGGCTGGCCTGATCAGACGAACTTTCCTGATCAGTGCCTAGATACTGAATAAGTGTCGACCCCACCCCGTTCTCCGGTGAAGATTTCCACCGAGGACACCCCCCGTCTCGAGAAGGTCAAACCCTCCGACCTGATCAAGATCATCCTTTTCGTCACCGAGTCCACCTAAGTGAGTGTTATCAGCCCCGATCGACGGGTACACAAGGTGAGATGAAGTTAAACATAGATCCTGACGAGCATGAAGACCGGCCAGATGACCGGGAGGATCAGATCAGTCACCATAGTGGTGATTCATCTGATTCCGATGCTGATCAGGATCGTCGGAGTACCCCCTCCGATAGTTGGTCGTCCGGGCCAGTGGGTATCCGGATTCCATCCAAGACTTCGGTCATGGATTTGGAAATCGGCTCCACCACAACTATAACCCAGGAAAGGATCGAGGTGCTAACCTCGATCCTATGCATAAGAAGAAAATGGAAAAAGACAGAAAAAACATGGGGGCGGATCATTGTGATCCACCTAAAAAATATGTGAAACCTAAACCGAAGATCTTCGAGGAAGACAAAGAGAAGACCGAACCAGCTGAGAAGACCACTGTTCAAGATGTGGAACGACTCTTCTATCTTCGAGAGTTTCACAAGTTCCTGGCTACCAACCGAGTGATGAAGATCATAAAACCCAAGACCATCGGGAAGCTTGAAGGTCGGGCGACCAGGCCGGTTATCACAGGCAGTCAACTTGATCTGATCAGGAACCTCTTGGCGCAGATCGACGAAGTTGGCTTCACTACTGGTGCTTTCGACGCGAATATGCTGTTCGATCTGGACCAAGGGACGATCAGAGAAGCTATGACAACTCTGTATGATCACCTTGCCTCGTTACTCGGGGCGAACCCCGTGGTCCAGTCGCCGATCGCGGATCCTTCACACCGATCGCAGTTGGTTGAATATCCTATGGATATTGAGTCGATATATCAATCGTCATCACAATCTGGAGCGGACTCCACCGATTCCTCGGTTGGGATAACTCGTATGACGTTGGGCCCGAAAGGGATTAAGCAGATCGACCCCAAGATCGAGTCGCAGAACAGGAAAAGGAAGCCTGAACCTGGTCGAGTCGGATCGGACGATAGTTTTGAAGATGCTCAAGAAGTTCCACAGAACAATCCGACTCCCAGCAGTGACCCTACCAACATGCCGGAGGTCCCAGAGCAAATGAGAACCATGTTCGCGGCTATGATGAATCGATTTGTGGGTGAACAATGTGGATTACCTCAGTATACACCTGGGCAAGGACAACCATGGCGATCAGCATCAAACATGAGTCAATCCGCTGAGAAGCCGGTCAAGAAACCCGTGGACGTGGATATGGAATCGGTTCGATCAGCCGGAATTGTTCGATCGATATGCCAGGTCGGTCACCAAGATCGATTTCATAGATCGCCCCCACGTAGTGATGTGGACATGGAGTCAGAAGGCGAGATCAGTCAGCATTTTGATCCGGATGATCTGGACATTGAGATGCCTCGTAGGGCGAATATGGCTCCGCGCAGGCATTTGACAGTGATTCCGGAACGATCACTCGAGTGCGAATGTCTGCGATCTCGGAATTGAAAGATTTACCGGCAAGGATATGGATGATGATCAGGCTAGAGCTTGGTTGAGTCGGACTAAATCAGCCTTTTTGAGAGACAAGACACCGGAAGGTGAGAGATGTCTGATCTTCGCTGATCTAATGAAAGGTCCGGCCAAGAACTGGCTTAAGCAGCTGAGTCGAGAAGTGCGTTTGAAGTGGCCTCGATTGTGTGAAGAGTTTGAAGAGCAGTATTGCAACTCGGGGGTGTCTGTCGCGAGACAGTATTACCACATGAAGAAAAGATCCGACGAGACGCCGATCGAATACTTACATCGGCTGAATGTTGCTGGTCTACGCGCGAAAATGCCGATCAAGGACCCACGACACCCGGATATAGCTCGCGAGCATGTCGAACACTTTTTTGGCACTCTGGATAATCGTGATCTGGCTGATCAGCTAACCCTGCTCCGTATAAAGGATTCAGAGCAACTGGAACTGACTCTGAGGACGCTGCAGCGGGCCAAAAGTCGACAGCCCAAGGTCGAGGTAGGATCGAACCGGTACCGGTCAAAGCCACACCCTGATCAGGGCAAGATACCGGCAGCACGACCAGCCAGAGCAATTCGGATGATCACGAAGGAATCGGACAGTTCCGGTTCGGAAGAGGAAAGTGGTCAATCAAGTCTGAGCTCGGACGAGGAACAGTATCGTCATATCTTTACGACGGAGCCAGTGTATCGCCCGAGATCATCGACTAACGGCATGGATGGACGGAAACCTGGTGGTATTCAACCTGATCAGGACCGATCTCGTAAGAAATGTGTGCATTGTGGGTCGACCAAACATTGAGATCGTGATTGTTGGAAAAGAATTACGTGTGGAAAATGTGATCGTAAAGGTCACCCTTCTGATCATTGTTTTTTCGTATGCAAAACTTGTGGGAAGCTTCATGACGCCGGTGCCTGCCCTATTGAAGAATTTTTTAATCTGATGCGCAAGTGGTATGTGCCGACTAAACATGCTGGTATGCTTCCACCAGATGTCGAGAAGATGTTAAACTAGATCGCTCGCCAGGTTGGAATCTGGTTCGAGCCGAGCGATCTACGCTCTGCATTTATGCATATGTCGGTAGCGGAGATAAGTTTGAGGAAAAGAAGATAACCGACAATACATGTTCTAATTCAAATTGCATCGATCGATGTCCGATCTACAGTCTCAGAGTGGATGAATATTCCCGATCGGACGTGATCATGGAGTTGGATCTACTGCCCGGTGAATCCCGAGGATACTGGAAGTATCACTCTCCCGACAAGTGGTTTAAACAGGCTAAAGCTAATGGAAAGATCAACAATGAAAAAGCCACTATTCTATTTGACTCTGGGGCAGAAGTCTCGATCATCGACTCCGCCTTTGCTCGTAAGGTGGGATGTCGTATAGACAGTACCCAGAGGCAAGAATGTGTTGGGATCGGCGAAAGTTCATATATGACGGAAGGACGATCACGTGTTAAAATCACCTTGGCAGGATCCCTGGTCTACTATTTTAACGCTTGGGTTGGCCGGTTAGCCGGTCAAGACGCGATACTGGGAATGGATTTTATGGTACCAGCCGGTATACGACTTGACCTGTCTCATGGAACCCTGACTCTGCCAGATGAGGTGCAGATTCAGTTATCCGGCCGACGACCTTTATATGGTACTCATGTACGGATGCTAAAAATGGGTCAGTACGAGAACATCGGGGTGTCCAGATCAGTCGATGTCATGATTCGGCCGAGCGATCGGCAACAGAAATTGTGGCTAACCCGTGGTGAACGATGGGTACCAACGTTCGTTAAAGGTATCGGCAGATCAAGTTACATCAGGGTCACGAATATATCCGATCAGCCGCTGATCGTCCATGAAGACATGATCTTAGGGATGTGGCTACCCGAAGGGAAAGTACCTCGACAGATCGGGTATGTCTCAGTGGGATCACGAAGATACATTGAATGGCAGAATCTGGCTTATCAGGCCACCACGGACCTGATCAGTGACGAAGACTTAGCGGATGAAGATACCTCACCTATGGTCGAGAAGCCGGAATATTCTACGCCGGCCAAGCTGCTGATCAGGAGACCACCGATCGAAGCGACAGGAGAAAGCCGGGTCAAAAAAGGTCCACAAATATTGAGTATTATTAGACCCGGCTCACCGAAAACAGCGGATCCAGAAAGCGGAAATGACGGTGAGGAGTTCAGGAACGATCATGAGAAGGAAAAGGAGGATGAATCTGCCGAAGTCATTACGGAGGAAAGTGAACCCGAAGTAGATCACCAGTCGGATGACTTACAAGGAGCGACTCAAGATGATACCGATCAGGAAAAGGCAGATCAGGTAGATGAACAAGTGTGTATACATGAAGGTGGTGATCAGTACATTGAAGGTATCGAGAAGCAGATGGCCGTTTTACCGGAAGTATCGCCCAATATGCCAGAAGTCACCATGGAAGATCTACAGGTCGGTGATCCCGAAGTGAACACTCCCGAGCAGATCGATCAGCTAAAGAAGATCATCTGGAAAAGGCGCCACTTACTGATGGGGAAAGGTAACGCCCTACCCCCAGCCGCATTTGGAGCTGTTTGTGATATAGACGTGGGAAATGCGAGGCCGATCGCTCAACGTTGTCGCAAAGTTGCACCTCAATATCGGGAAAAGTTATCCGATTTGATCAAGGGTTTGCTGAGTACAAAAATCATCCGACCATCAACATCGCAGTGGGCATCACCGATCGTGATCGTGATAAAGAAGAACGGGGTCGATATTCGATTGTGTATCGACTATAGAATGGTGAATCGCCTCACGAAGTTGATGGTCTATCCGATGCCCCTGATCAATGATTTATTAGAAGATCTGGATAAAGTTTTATGGTTTTGTTCGCTGGATATGGCTAGTGGTTTCTGGGTGGTTTCGATGACTGATCGCGCTCGAGAGATCTCGGCTTTCGTTACACCTTTCGGACTTTTTGAATGGAATCGGATGCCGTTTGGATTAAAGAATGCCCCACAGATCTATCAGAGATTGATCGACAATGCTCTCTATGGATATTTCCAGATCAGTGCTGATCGGGAAGCCACCGATCTACATGATGTGTTTACGGAGGGTGAACCAGACCAAGATCAGGGCCGATCAGTGTTGGGAAGGCGATCATATATAGATGACATCTTGGTCACAGCAACATCCTGGGATATGCTATGCGATAAGGTCGAACGACTCCTGAACACCTGCGAGCGCTGGAATTTATCGATCAGTGTGGTCAAGAGTTTCTGGGGTCAACCCAAGGTCGCTTACCTCGGCCATAACGTGTCGATCCAAGGTTTGGAAGCAAACCCGAAAGATCTGGCTGCTCTCAGCAACTTACCTTTTCCCCGATCACTGAAGGCCATGCAATCCTTTCTCGGATCTCTGAATTATTATAGCCGATTTATCGAAGACTTCTCGATTTACGCCGCTATACTATATGAACTGAAGGAAGTGGATTATCATGGGCTACGAGAACGTGATCGAGTGGGAAGATCACTAAGTGAGACTGATCGCGAAACCGAAGTTACCGAATCGAATCTCAAGACGGATCACTGATCGATCGAACTGTGCCAGGGTCAGAGGACCATATGAAGCGAGCTATGGTAGCTTTCAGTATGTTGAAGGCGAAGATGATCTCGACGCCGATACTGAAACATTTCGATCCGGAGAAGATTCCCGTGGTGATCCTATATGCCAGTAAATGGGCAATATCAGCCGCACTGGTCCAAGATCACGACGGAGTTTATTGCCCGGTGACGTTCACAAGCCGAACATTAAAACCGAACGAAGTTAACTATGGTATTGTGGATAAGGAGGTGCTAGCATTATTACGTGTATTGGATGTTTGTTACTCTATGCTGGTAACTAGATCAATTAAGGTATTATCCAGGCGATCTAGTTTGGCTTGGTTACTGTCAGCGAGTGGTTTAGACGGGAGACTGGGGCGATGGGCAGCGCTGTTATCTCAGTGGACCTTGGAGATCATCAAGTGCACCAAGGGCGAAGAAGAAATTCTTGGAACACTAGCAGCCAGCATCACGCCCCGATCAGAAGTCGATGAAGCCCTGATCGAGGTCGCTCCTCGGAAGCAACCACGAGAATCAATCACTATACCCCCACCGATCGTCGGCTCGGAGGAAAATCTGATCGTTGTAAGTTTCGACGGATCAGCGAGTGTGAAGAAAGGCGTGGGGGCGTATAGCGCGTTGTTATGGAAACTGCCAGAATGGACTGTTATATCTGCCGGTTCAGATTATACTCCAGGTATCACGGTCAATGAGGCCGAATATCGTGGTCTGCTGCTAGGTTTGGATCTCTTGCAAGAGCAAAAGATCGGAAGAGTAATCATATGCGGAGATTCAAACCTGGTAATTCGGCAGATCACTGGAGAGATCGATTGCAAAGCACCGCGTTTGAAGTTGCTGAACGATCGCGTTATGAAAGCTTTACGTGGATGGCCAAGGCATGATCTTTTACATGTGAAACGTGATTGGAATCGGAGTGCAGATCACCTAGCCACTATGGCCATGCGTGATCAGACCGGATCAATAGTTACTGATCGAGCATTGCTGGAGGAACTGGTGGAGATCAATAGGCTGCCTGAGCTGATTCGTGCGGAAGATGAAAAGGAAGCAGCCCAGATCTCGATCATGACAAGATCGCGAACCAGATCACCACCTAACAGATCACTCTCTCGAGAAAGCCTAACAGAAGAAATAGTACAGGAGATGCGGATCGAAAGAATTCTCAAGGCACAAGACGAGGAAAAATGGATCGTTGATTTGAAAGCGTTTCTAAAGGGTGATCTGGAGAAGCTGAGCCAGGGTGAAGCAAAAGATTGTGCTAAGATCGCGTCCAACTACGAGATCGACGAAAATGATCTATTGTTTTACTATGTTCAAGCTGATCAGGCCGATGCAGATCTGGACCGATCAGCAAGGCTCGTGATCCCGGAGACTTTACAAGCTGATATCTTACACCATTATCACGTCAGTTTAGAGGGTGGCCACCAGGGCGTAGGTCGAACGTATCACAGGATTCGCAAACATTTTCATTGGAGAGGCTTATATCGAAGTATACAAAAGTTTGTCGGGACATGTACGGATTGCGAAACCGGAAAAGGTATGCCAAACATCCGGGGTAGATCACCTGGAAATATCCAGGCGACCTACCCTTTCCAAGTGATAGCGATGGATCACATACCGTCCCTGCCAAAATCGTTCAAGGGCAACACAGAGTTGCTGATCTGGACTGATCTGTTCACGGGATTGGTGATCGCGAAAGCGGGATCTACCCGAACAGCCCAACAAGTCGCTTGCAGTTACGAAGAATGTGTTTTTCGACGGTTTGGAGCCAGTGAAGTGATCAGGCATGATCGCGAACCAGGTTTCATGGCCGAAGTTTTCCGATCATTCAATCAGATGCTTGGCCAGAAACAGAGCGCGACCATGGCATACCGTCCGCAGGCGAATGGTAAGGCCGAACGTATGGTACAGACGCTAACCAGAGCTATCAAGATGTATGTCGCGGACTCCGCTCAACAAGATTGGGATGAATATGCAGAGAGACTGGTGTTTGCGTTGAATTCCTCTTTCGATCGGATCAGGGGAGATACTCCGTTCTACTTGGCGTATGGTTGGGACCCCCGATCTACCATCGAGTCGGTGATCCCTGTTGGATGCACCCGAGGTCGAGATCGCGAAGCTCGTCGATGGCGTATGGGACTCCAGCGTCACTACCAACATGCGCGGGAGCAAGTCAACGAACGATTGCGGAGGGCCATCCAAGAAAGAGCTGATCGGAACAATGATCAGGCCGATTCGCATAATATCGAGCCGGGATCAAGGGTTTGGCTTTACTTGGATCGCGTGAAAGAAGGATATGCCAAGAAGTTAGCACATCTGTGGCATGGACCGTTCCGTATAGCCGAACTGATCGGTGATCATGCCGCCCGGTTGATTACTGCTGGTACCGATTACGGAATTTTCCCGATCGTCCATTTGTCGAAGCTGAAACTGGTTCGGGAATACCCCGATCGGCCCAAAACCAGGCTGTCATGCGATGATCAGCCAAGGTTTGACTTCGACGAAGCTCTCTTGCCCGAAGACAGTTGGGAAAGAACGTTGGACCAGAACGAATTTGAAGTGGAGAAGATTTTGGATACCCGATCAGGCAAGAGGACCCGATTTGGCCGAACCCATCGTGATTATTTGGTTCGGTGGAAGGGTTATGACGATCCCGAGTGGGTAGATGAACGTGATCTGAACTGTGGAGCTCTACTAAGAGAATTTGAACGTGATCGGGTGAGACGAAATCGATTTGGAGTGATGCAAACCCACGAAGAGGGCAACCAGGAGTCTCAATAGCCTGGGTTGACACATTGTGACAGATCAGCCAAAGGTAATGGTCGAACAAGTGGAGATCAGGGTGGTTGAGCTGGTTCGGAGTAAATGGATATATATATACATATAATGCACGAGAACTACATTTGCATACATGTGAACGATCGATATACAAGATGGAGGCAATAGTGGGACCTGAATATGAAGTGTGAATATGGAACGTGAAAGTTATCAAGAAACTGTCGTGATATATTAATGATTATGGAAAAAACGAAACGAAAGCTGGTTGTCACGACAATCACGGGCCATACTTCGTGCGCAGACGAGAAACCGCGAACCCCGGATGATCCATGGGGCTTGATCGGAACTGGTTCCGCCAAGGCTCCTGCTGATCGGTAAAGATCAGGGCATCACGCAACGTGCCGATCGGAGTTGGATGTCCATAACCGGGATACCACTCCCCGCCGTCAGCCTTGAGTCCTCGCGATCCCGCCCGACGAACAGGTAGATGCAGCACGGCAGGAAACAAGAAAACGTCCAGATCGCACTCGCCATGTTGAATCCCATTGACCACATGGTCGCAGATCGCAGCCCAGGCAGCCCCAGCTTTTGTGCGTCGACGCTTGCGAGCATGATAATAATGCTCAATCCACGCGTCCTTGCGCATCGTCGCCGTGATCGGGAAATGGTGGGTCGCCTCCCATATCGCTTGAACATGCTCCTGATAATACAGGGCCAGACGTCCTTGTAGATCGACAAACCAGGGGAGATTGGGAAACGCCAGCCCGGGCATAGGCGTCATGAGGACATCCCAAGGTGCTGAATCGATCAGAAGCTCGATAGCGCCTCTGGTCAACACACGCGGTTGCCACTGCTTCTCCTTGGGCGCCGACGATCTAGTCGGAAAGATCCATCCTGGCGGACGGGACCACAAGCGAGGGACGAGTTTGTGTCTCACAGCAAGAACCTGAGGCGTCAGATCCCATACCTGATCAGCACTCCAAGGTTTCCGAGTTGCCATGTGAGCAGGAGTCGGCTTGCCCTGCATGACGACGTATAAATCCATGAACCTTTGGTTCGGATTATAGCTATAGTCGTCCTGCTCGATCGACGACCGGCTCGCCGGGATGAAAACGCCCGTGAAATTGGGTGGTCGGGCGATCACTGTCCTATTGACCGGTGGAGGAACGTTGGGAACAGCCGAAGCCGGTTGTTCCTCCTCAAGATCATCGTCGTCCTCGTCATCGGACTCAAGCAAAGCGACGGCCTGGGTCAGCGAACTTACGCCTGAAAGGGTCGCCACTGGAGCGCGACGATCAGTACTGCGCGATCGGGCCAGAACAGACAACGTCCTCTCGTCCAGATCAGTCGACTCATCGTCCGAGTCAACCATAAGACGAGAGCGCTTGGCGGGAGCCATCTTCTTCTTCGACGAGCTGGTCCGTTTGCGCTTCGCAGAACTCAAGATCGAGGAGACCGATCTCGAGGCCGTTGGCAGACGGGGTGGAGTAGACGCAGAAGCCGCTGCAGTGCTGATCACGGGCTGATCAGCACTATGGGCCGGCAAGGAAGCGACGGAGGATGCGGGTGATGGCGGGGCAGACTCGGGAGACTGCGGAGGTGTTCCAGACGGAGTAAAGGAGCTGATCAGCTCAGGAAATCGTTGCAAAGCCGTCCGAACTGACTCCGAATTGGTGTTCGGGTTGGTCCACCTCTCCATAGTCTGCACCGCAACATTCCTCAAGTCGGCGTTATGCTGGAGCCAGGCGCGATCATCGAGCTCTAGGGTTTCAAGTTTAACCCGAGCAAGATTAAGCTCGCGCCGGCAATCTTCAGCTTCCTTCCGACTCTCGCACAACCTTTTCTGTATGTCGGCGCGGCCGATGCGAGAATCGGAAAGTTGCTTTACCAGGAGCTGGACCTGCTCATCCGAGTAGCGCACCTCGACTTCCCGACGCTCTACGTCCTCGGCAGTGCGGATCTTGTCGCGAAGCAGCTGATCACGGTCGAGACGGTGATCATCGAGCCGTTGTAGGTGATCCACCATCTCGACCATCGAGCCCTTCATTGCCTCGATACGTTCATCTGGAAATAAACATGGAAAGTCATATACAGATCGCAGAAGAAGTGAATGGGATAAACATACCTTGATCGCGGATGGTAATAGTCAGCGAACCGATCAACGACTGTAGAGAGGCGACGGTGTCCGAAGGCTTGGAGAGGCGCAGAGTGGCGAGGTCAGCTGATAGCTGATCACGCTCCATCGTCAGACTCTGAACGCGGTCAGTCATGTCTTGCAGGTCTTGGTCAAGTCGGTCGCGATCTAGCCGAAGAGTCGACAGCTGGCTAGCCAGATCAGCAGAATCATGTTCCAAGGTATCGGCAACGATCCGACGGTCGGATAACTCAGCGTTAAGTGCCCGATTGGTATCATATAGAGAAACCAACTCGGGAATTGCACTTCGGAGTTCCGACCGTAGTCGGCAAGCTTCCATGGACCCCAACGTGAGTGGACCAGATCCCTCCACTAGACGAGCGAGCTGTTCCAAGTAACGGACGGGGCGATCTGAGGAAGGCCGAGCGGGAAGATTCCAAGGCGGGCGATATGAAGTCATGGTCGTCGTAGGACGGATGAGACTGGTCATGATCGGTGCCGAAGCCGCGATCGGGGTGGTCGCTGGATCAGCCGAACTGGAAACGGGAGGCGAGGCAGTGATCGGACGGGCAGCCGAAGATGACGAAGAAGGAAGAGAAGATCGGCTCGAGTCAGCCATGGTGATCGCCAAAGAGGAAATTTGGAAGTGAATGAGTCGAACTGCAGTCGTTGCGCGGCTGCAGTTAGTCTCAGGGGCGGCTGTGGTAAAGCGATCAGAAAATGTTGAGAATGAAGTGGACCACACATGGCCGTTGATTGGTGACGATGGAACACCCATCAACATAAGACGGTTGATGGGTGGGAAAGGCCGATCGCATTTACGATGAAAAGGTGGCGGACAACGGGTATTCGCGATGTGAAGAAATCAGCCAAGTACTGTCATTACGCCCAGTCCCAGACACTGATGGAACGGTGGAGATCACGATCATGATCACGATCACAATTACTAAGTGGAGTTCCCGTGGATGTACAACGAGTTGGAAATACAGCAATTGGTGACATGACGTGTCAGGGACAGCCATCTAGCCGATCTACGAACCGTGTAGTTGTTGAAGTGGATTATGACACGAAGTTTCGGCCCGATCGGCCGAGCCAACTGATTATGCTCAAGATATGAAGATCAGATGTGGAATGAAATGGGGCATGTGGAATAGCGAGTTGGGTGAGTGATGATGACCGATGGATTTGCCCGAGGATGACGTGACAAGGCCCGATTAGGCCCGATCAGCCGAGATCAGTGTGATATGGTTGCCCCGACGGGGTATGAAGGTCGGAAGTATGGCTGAGCAGATGAATGAAGTCGTTGTGATGTGACCCAGAGAGTTCCCAAGGTGATCAAGGGCTGATCGCCCTGATCACTGCCTGATCACTCGGCTGATCACTATGCCGATCGTGATCGGGGCTGATCAGCCTCTGATCGGCGTCCAGACGCGAAAGCAGTTGAAGTTCTCAGTCAAGTCGGGCTGGATATGAAGTGAACAAGTGTCAGAAGGGCAGATCTCAAGTGGTTTCCAAGTCGTTTATCGAAGATCGGGATGGGTTGAAGATCTTTACAGGAGTCGGGTCGTGATCAGGACAGAAGTGGTACAGATCAGCTTGAAGGTGCAGCTAGGATGGGCAAGGTGGTGCTATGCAACCGTGCGACGAAGTAAATAGGTTCGAAGTATAGATCAGGCATGAGTTGGTGTATGGTACACTAGGTATAGGACATTGCATATATAATAACAGGTTTTGATTTTCCCCCTAAGCAAAGAGTCGCTCCGCCACGTGTTGCGGTCATTGGGAGCACAGGGTTGATTAGTCCCCTCTTGCTCAACTAATTCCCGGTTAAGACGCGCTTAGACGCATTTTGGCTTACCGGAAGACCCCCGACGGGTTTGTTTTAGGTGATCAAGCCTCACCCTCAACGCGCACGTGTTTGGAACACGTTAATAATATTGGAAAAGGTTTTGTGGAGATAACGTTTGTGGATTACTGTGGAAGATCGTGGTTTGATCGCGTTTTCTTGGTTTCTTATTATCTCTCTCTCATTGGCTGGCCTGATCGGACGAACTTTCCTGATCAGTGCCTAGATACTGATTAAGTATCGACCCCAACCCGTTCTCCGGTGAAGATTTCCACCCGAGGACACCCCCCGTCTCGAGAAGGTCATCCCCTCCGACCTGATCAAGATCATCGTTTTCGTCACCGAGTCCACCTAAGTGAGTGTAACCACCCCGATCAACGGGACACAAGGTGAGATGAAGTTAAACATAGATTCTGACGCGCATGAATACCGGCCAGATGACCGGGAGGATC
>MIQA02003544.1:0-51163 GCA_001887855.2 Sclerospora graminicola | reverse complement strand
TGCTGATCAGGATCAACGGAGTACCCCTTTCGATAGTTGGTCGTCCGGGCCAGTGGGTATGTGGATTTCACCCAAGACTTCGGTCATGGATTTGGAAATCGGCTCCACCACACTTTTTTGATGTTCTATCTTCGGACTCTTGACAACCAGCAAAAGCATTACATCTATGACGGCCACGATGGACGATTTTGAGCAGTCCCATTTGGATAATGAAGAATGGAACAAGCTCGAGCAAGTTAACCGATTCTTGGAGCCTCTGGAATGGGCAACAAAGCTTGTGTGCGGCGACAAGTATCCGACCCTCTCTGTCGTTATCCCAGTTTATTCCTATCTTTGGAAAAGCGTCGATGGAGTAAGTCAGCGTTTTAGCTTACATTATCCGATGACGATTGTTTGTGGTTCCACCAAAAATGTTTTTTTAAAAAAAATTCCACGAGTACGATGCAAGGCAACTGGAGCCTGTTTCAAGAGCTATGCACAAGAATCTCGAATAATACGTGGATAAGGCATTCAAGCTAGATTCGAATTATTTTGCAACAATTCTGGACCCAAAATTCAATATTAAATGGTTTCGGGACTCTGCGACATGGCCCCGAAAATTCTGGACGCTTGGCCATGCCCCGAAGCCATTGAGCTTCTTTTCAGTAATGAAGAAACGAAATTTCAAGTCCAGGTGGAAAACGAAGATGCAGACGACCCCGATTTTGGCGGATCTCCAATAGCCGACTCACAGCCGTAAGACCCAATGGACAGGCTTTTTTCGTCTGCAACAGAGCCAGAGGAAGGTGAGACCAGTAGCCGACTGGAGGAGGAAATCAACTCCTATTTCTCCTTCAAAAAAGGCCACAAGGTCCACCAGTTTCAGATCCCGACATTAGCACGGATGGCACGGTATTATCTTGCGATCCCGGCAACCAGCGCCCCATCTGAGCGGGTGTTCTCGCAGGGCAGACGGGTTCTCAGATGGGACAGAAGTGCCTTTCCCCTTTCCGGAGAATCTAGAGAAAGTTGTGTGTCTCAAGGAATGGAACAGGAATCTCGGGCACTTTCAACGTCACTACAGCTAGATTTCTTAGTAGCTGTTATTGTAGTCAGAAATAAACAACATTATGTCAACAACTATTACGATGATCTGCCGGTCGCCAGATTTCCTATGTGGATGTATGGATATCCGCGGATCATATATATGGATCATGGATCATTCGGGATCAGTGGATCATGGATATGGATCAAGCCCATATCCGATCCAAGATCCATGGATAGGGGGGTCAAGTTGAAGTAATTAACCTGAAACCAGTAGTACCGGTATTTTACTTTTACTGTACCCAAAGAATTACAGTAGTTGTAGTTGTCGAGACGCAGACATGGTAGACACGGACGTGTACTTTGGCGATGATTTTGGACAGAAGATCGATCTGACAGTTCGTATTCGGGAAATCCTCCGCAATTATCCGGGTACGACTAGTGCCACCTCTTTCAATCAAGAGGAAAGGTACAAGACTCATTTTTTCTGTTTTTTTTTACTGCGCAGAGGGCACGTCGATCTTTAAAGAAATGGTACAAAATGCCGATGACGCTGGAGCTACCGAGGTGAATTTTTGTCTGGACTATCGTCAGCATCCGTCGGCGAGGCTCGCGTACGGAAAACTTGGACCGTTTCAAGGTCGGTCGAAGGCTTTCTAAACCCTACTCATTACAGTAGTTTTAGTATACTAACAGAGTCAATGGGGTATGTGATTTACTTCAATTTAATGCAGGACCATCGCTGTTGGTGCACAATAATGCCACATTTACGGAAGCTGACTTTGAGTCGATTCAGGTAAACTTAAATCAAGTGCTTTTAGACGTCTTAGTATCTGGCTTGAATGCTGATACGAGTGTTTGTGCGTGTGTGTGCTGGTTCTATATGTGTAGCGTATTGGGGACTCACTGAAGAAAGATAACTCGAAAGGGTGGAAGACTGGACGCTTTGGTGTCGGTTTTAACTCTGGTATATGTTGGTTATTTAGCAGCGTAGCTTGAGATTGTTGTCTGACGATTTATGATCATGTGTTCCTTTAACTTGATACTGAAAAGTATATCATGTGACCGATCTACCGGCGTTTATAAGCGGCTCGCAGATGGTTTTCTTCGACCCGCTGGTGCGTCAAGTGGTTTTTCGCGTGCACTGAAGATTATTATTAGACGATGCAATGACTTATACAGAAGTACTCCTTATCACTTGTAGGCTTGTCATTTGCCAAATGTCAACCCAAGTAATCCTGGGAAAATGATTGATTATATTGCGCACCCGAATCTTGTGAGCACCTTTCCGGATCAATTTTTTCCCTTTCGGTGTTTTGGCTGCGACTTCGCTAAGCCTTTTTCGGTAGGCACTGTTGTTTCTTTGTGGCCTTCGTTTCCAGCTTTATCGTTCTTTGTATTGACTTATTAACTTGTGATTGAAAGGGAACAATTTTTCGTCTTGCGCTTCGAACCGACGAGCAAGCCCAGTCGAGCAGGCTCTGTCAGCGTGCTCAAACACCGGAGCATATGGCTGAAATGCTCCGAGAGTTCGCAGACAGTTTGCCAACTGTGTTGCTGTTTCTGCGCAACATTTGCAAAATCGCAATTTGGGAGTGGAGAGTAGATGAAGAGACTCCAGTTATGATACAAGAAGCTTTCGTTAACAACATGACGTCGGAGATTAGAGCGAAGCGCTCGTTACAGCACACTCGTCTGAATTCGTCCGGTCAATCCACTCAAAACGTATCCATAGAAGGTATTGCTGCTTTGCTGGAACTCAATGATACTATACACAAAAAAACTTACAGCTATATGCAGTGATTCACTGTGACTATTCATTGAAGATTCTAGCTCGCGATTGTACTGCGCGTGTATCAAAAGAATACGAGTACGTGATTAGGAATCAACTTGGTGGTGGGGAATGCTCAAAGATCGCCCACAATCCAGCCAATGCTAGCCAACGTCTAGTCCCGTGGGGTGGCGTAGCTGTTTTAATTCCTACTGATGTTTCCATAACTTGTGGTTCTTCTGGACTGGCATTTTGTTTTCTGCCACTACCAACACATACGTATTTACCTGTGCATGTAAGTACCACCTACTTGTGAATATTCGATTCACTCGAAGGCCTAACATTGATTGCTTTATCAGGTAAATGGGTACTTCGAGCTCTCGTCCAATCGTCGTGATATTTGGTTTGGCGAGGGTCTTAGTGGGGAAGGATTGCTCCGAGCTCAGTGGAATATTGCATTACTTCGCGATGTGATTGCGCCGTGCTATGCTCGGGTGATTTTAGATCTATGTAATCATCAAAGTGTGGCTCCTGACCAGCATGTCCGATTGCTACCGCAAGCTCTACCGCCTGCACCATGGGATTCGTTAACTGATGCGTTCTTGTCGCTGATTCGAAGTAAACCTTGTTTATACAGTGAAGTAGGAGGCGGTCAGTGGGTGTGTCCCATTGACAGTATGGTAGTTCGCAGCAGTGTATCAAGCTTCAAGCAACTGGAGCAGCTGATGATTGATGATGGGTTTCCGATAGTCAGGAACTTACCGGAAGACCTCCAGTGCCTTTTGGTAAAGGCGGCAACGATTCCGTCATACATTGAACCACAAAGTGTGCGAAGAGCATACATAACGAAGCACTCTGTTCATGCAGGTAACCGAGAAGCTACCAAGTGTCTGCTCAAATTCATATTGAGTGATCTGGAACCAGAGAGTTTACAAGCTCTTGTTGGTGTTAACCTTCTCCCTGTGGCCGATGGCACTCTTCACAAATTTGAAAGTCGAATTCAATATGATTATAGTAAACTCGACTACTTGCGTTCAATGGGGTTCTCGCGGCAACATGCTATTTACGCGCTTTCAGTTGTGGGTGACAATGCAGTAGAAACAGCGCTGAACTGGCTGCTTCAGAATCCCAATCCATCTGTCGCGTGTGAAGACGGCATCAGTACCACGTTATTAATTCCTTCTCGTGAAGAATTGACATTATTAGAGAAAGCTCGCAGCTCTTTGGTAGATATTGAAGCTATTTCTCAATGTGGATTAAAACTTCTTTCGTCGGATGTAGCAGGGACTCTTCTCAATGTGCAAAAGCTAGATTACCAAGGCTTTGAAGATATGCTGGCAGTTGTATTGCCAACTACGTGGTTTGGAAAGAAATCGGTTCCTTGGACTGGATCTGGTGACGATGATGCCCCAAACGAGGAATGGTTTAGACGGCTATGGGAATACATTGGCAAAAGCAAGGATCTATCAGCATTTAGCGATAAGTGGCCAATTGTTCCAACGTCTTCAGGCACCATAACGCAGTTAAGTCGTTCGGCAGGTGTTTTGAGTGCTGAATTGATCCCTGATGGCTGTCTCCAGTGCTTACAAAAGTTACAAGTTCGTTTACTCCTACCAAATTTATTCGCTGCTTTTCAACCCAATCCAGACGTATGGCAGTATATTCATCAGCCCACTCCTGTCGGTGTGCTGTCCTGTATTAAAACGATCACAGATGCAGTGCCCAATCGGGTAAGCGAAGTATTTGAACACGCAACTCGGTCAGATCGGGAGCACCTGCTTCAGTTCCTCATGTCAGCGGTAATTGAAGAGATTGGCTCAAATCTTAAACACGTCTGTTGCAGCTTACCAATTCTCTCTGGATTTCGAAGTGTCAAACATATTGAACGGCGCGACGTTCGATGGACAAGCGACAAGGACAATTCCGAAAGCATGGAAAATGGTTTTCTTCCCACATTTGTTTCAGTTGCAGATATCGAAGCGCAGCGTCACGAGCCGTTGTTATGTATTGGCATTGCTCCAAAGTTTCTTGACGACAGCTTTGTCTATGTGAGAGATGGTGATACAATGTTGATCAGTTTTCTATCACACTTGGGCATTCGGCAGATTTCAAAAGTCGAGTTTTTTGCGAAACATTTGATCCCCCGCTTCAACCAGTTTGAATCGGAAACGCTTGTGAAATTCGTGTACGAGTTATTGGTGGAACTGCCTGCCTTGCTAGCGCAAGATGTTGACGGCATGTTGTTAAATCTTATCGAGACTGCAGCAATTTTTCCGACCATGACGGGTGATGTAAGATCGATTGTCGACTTATACGATCCAGAGATCGATGAGTTCGTTGGAATCATGGACGAATCCTTTTTTCCAGCCCTCGAGCTTCAAGATCCACAGCCCCTTTCTGCGCTTCGATCGATTGGTCTTCAGCGTGCACTCTCACGTCGTTCAATTTTGTCGCTCGCGGTCTCTCTAGAAAGTGAACAGATGAAAATTTCGGCATTTAATGCTGAGTCAGAACAACAAAGTGAGCTGGATGACAGGTGCGAGAGGTTGCGCACTCGTGCGGTTAATATTTTTCAGTACGTGGACACGCACATCAATCAATTGGTTGCCCCAACACAAGTCCGAAGACAAGCTCAGACGCATTCGATAAAAACTAAAAAGCAGAAGGGAATGCGCTTTTTGCGGACCCTTTTAGGCGATGAACGTTCACGTGCGGTTGACACTAAACGTGATGATAACGTGTCGACTGCGGAAATGCTAGACGAACAACAAATGGAAGGAGCCGAAATTGAAGACTTTAAAGCTAAATTGGCGCTAATCATGTGGGTCCCGGTGTGTGAAAGTAAGCCACATCTTAGAGCACCATGGTACAAACAAAGTGAGAGAATTATTGTTGCATCGCCACAGCAATGCCGTCCTATCAAACATTTGTGGCTGTGCTCGTCTCAATTCCACATCATTAAGTGCTCGGTTCATTCCGAGATATTGCGAAGCGTATTGGGATGGGAAAAGCGCCTACCAATTGATACGATTGCGGCTCAACTAAAAGCAATCTCACTATTATTTGACGACCAGGCCAATCGGAGTAATAGTCCTCGAGATTCTACCGTTGCTGATGAGGATACTCATGTCATTTGGTCAGCTGTATACAAGATATACCAGCTCCTATCCAGGTTTTTCGAGACAGAAGTAGGTGCCCACCGCAATCAGGTATTAAACATTCTGTCTGGAAATGGGAAATACGTTTGGGTTGGTGATCGCTTTGTGTCAGCAAGTCATGTGGCAACAGTATCGGTCGTGAACGCTGAACCCTATTTATTTACGATTCCCAACGAGTTACTCCATTTTCGACCCTTTCTTCGAGCGATTGGGGTCCGCGAGAGGTTTGCTCTCGCAGATTACGTGCATGTTCTTGGAGCAATGTATAAAGATTCTCTGGCCGAGGTGGAATCTGAAGACGATGGCGTGACGGCTAGTCCTCTTTCGGATGATAAACTGGCAATGGTCATTGGATTGATCCAATTAATAAGTGATACGCTCCAGCATCACTCTGACTACGAATTGTTCGCTCCTGACCGACATGGCGTACTTGATTCCACTGCGAACTTGACGTATGATGACGCGCCATGGCTGGATAAATGTGATTACGGGACTTCCTCGAAATCCACACGATTTATCCACCCGAAAATCTCCAATGAAGTAGCAGCAAAAATTGGATCGCGCTCTTTGAGGAACCAGTTGCTGAGTGCGAGCGGTCATGAAGCCATGTCATTTGCCAGTGAAGGGGATGTGGAGGCGTTTGGTCAGACAGAAGCACTAACAAAACGAATTGCGCATATTCTCGAGCAGTATCCAGACGGACCAAACATTATTAGCGAGCTCATTCAAAACGCCGATGACGCCGGGGCCACTCGCGTATGCGTGCTTTACAATAGCTGTTCATATGGGATTTCATCCTTGTTAAGTCCAGCCATGGCAAAGTGGCAAGGCCCATCATTGTTGTGTGTACGTGTTTTTGAATTGTTACGTGGACTTTACCGGTATCTAAATCGTCGTTTCTGGTCCTAGTATAACGATGCTGAGTTCAGTGATAGAGACTTCTTCAACCTTGCACGTATTGGTCAAGCCAGCAAATTACAACGTGCAGCTACGACAGGGCGTTTCGGACTAGGCTTTAACTCTGTGTACCATTTCACAGACTTACCTTCGATTGTTTCGGCGAAGAATATTGGTGGGTGATTAGATCTTGTCCGTATATAGAGAATTCATACTACCACAAGGTTACTAACGTAATGTTTCATGACCTATTTAGTAATGTTTGATCCTCATGCAACGCATTTGCCGGGAATTTCAGCAGCCAACCCGGGAATCAAGATCCGGTTTGTCAATGCCAGTATCGTGAAGCAGTTTCCAGACCAATTCGCACCATTCAAGGATGTGTTTGGGTGTGATTTAAAGCACCATTTCAAGGGAACTCTGTTTCGATTTCCGCTTCGTAACCATACTCTTGCCGAATCAAGTGAAATAAAGCGTCGAGGATACTCACACCACGAGATAGTGGAATTGTTTAAGAGTTTTCAGGCATCGATTATTGACTCGATGTTGTTCCTTCGAAATGTTCGCAGTGTGGAAGTTTACCTTCAGACAGAGATTGATGAACCGCCTAAGCTTCTCTATGCTGCCGATGTTCCTGATGAAGATCGTGGTGAATCGTGGCGAAAGATTGACCGATTCATGCGGAACGATGAAGCACTAGGTGCTTCTTCAACGACGGAGCTATCCGCGAAAAGGGAGTTCTATGCGCGCTTGCGCACCACGCCAGCGGATGAATTACCCTCGGTAACGCAGGTGCTCAATGTTCGGCGTCGTCAGCAAAAGGAGCTGCAAAAATTATTCGATCGGTTTGAAAGATTGGAGACTTCAAGGTTAGAAGCTGACCAAGAGGATCAGATGGATGAGACTTTTGAAAAGTATTTGGTGTGTAATCAAATTGGTGGTGGGAAAGCTCGCGAAATGGCTTGTGCTGCTGAAAACGAGTCATTGAAGCTCATTCCATGGGTTGGAATTGCTAGTCGCATTGATGGCGTTTCGATGGAAGGACGAGCATTTTGCTTCTTGCCTTTACCTGTGCGAGTGGGTTTACCTGTTCACATTAATGGATACTTTGAGTTGTCTTCCAACCGGCGTGACATTTGGATTGGAGATGATATGAGTGGCGATGGAAAGCTGCGTTCCGACTGGAACACGAATCTATTGGCTGATGCGGTTGCTCCTGCTTATTTAACTTTCCTTATGGAGGCGAAAGCCATGTGGGAAAAGGATCCTGCTAACTATTTATCATTTTTTCCGGCTAAACTACCTCCCAAACCATGGGATAGCATTGCACTTGAATTGTTTCGCATCATGAAGAACCAGCCGATTTTTTTCGCATCAGCAACTCAATTAGTGAGTAATGGATCGACGGAAACTCCTAGGAAAAGTGTCACTCCTAGCTCATGTGTTTTAGTGGATGACTGTTTGAGTGACTGGAAAGTACTCGAGCATGCGTTAGGGACGGCCTCACTTGTGACTGTGCATGTTCCAGTGGCCCTACGCAACTTATTAATTCAACACGATGCTGTTCACGGAGCGATGACGCCTGATTTTTTCCGACAACTTATACGGCACGGGAATTTTCTCCCTTCTTTAGATCAGGGAGCTCTTAAGCGCGTCATTCAGTTCTGCTTGTCAGATTGTCAAAGCTCCTCGCACGTCCCCGCGGAAAATCTTAACCATCTCCCGTTACTTCCTTTGCTAGACGGAAAGTTTGGCAGGATCTGTTTTAAGGACGAAAAGGAGGAAAGCGATTCGGACCAAAAGCAGCAGCCAAACTTCTTCTTTGGAAGTGCGATCGAGGAACAACTGTTGCGTGACTTTCCACATCGTGTTGTATGCGGAGAGTTTAAAGAGTTGTTTGACCAACTTCCTGGTGTATACAACAACTCCAATCTCACCTTGTTAGACCTTGAAGCGATACTCAGCAGCTTTTTACCGCATGTGCTCGGTCGCAGTTGGACTAAAGTGAAGGAAAATGTATTTGCTCTTCAGCCGACAGCGGACTTGAAGGTTCATTCGGACAAAAAAGATTGGATTTGTCTATTATGGAAATATGTGGAGGGTCATTTACAAAAGACTGAGCTCTTGCCTCAAGCCTTTCTGAAGTGGCCGTTGGTTCCCATCATGTGTGAGGACAAAAATCAATGGGTTTGTTTGTCTGCAAATGTAAATTTGATTCTTCCCCACTTCGAAGCTCCCGCTTTGTCGTCTAAGGTACTCGAAGAGCTCGAGCAAATACTGACGAAATTGGGAATTCATGTGATCGATACGGCATCCTTGAGTGGTAAAAAGAGCGCACAGTGGCTGTTAGCTCACAAATACGCCCACAAACTGACTTCGGATGGAGTTCTGGCTGCTCTAAGTCGCCATAACAGGCAATCTCTCGACGATATATTTGCTGCAACGACGTGTGTCGATCGGCAGACGTTGTGCAATTATTTCTCGCAAAATACATTTGATGCTGTGTCAAGCGACTTTCAGCCAATTCTCTTTGAGCTTCCAATATTTCAAGTACACGGTGAGGCTGTCTCTCACGCTAATGGCTCTATCAATATGCCATTCGTCACCTTAAGACGCGGAGGTTACTTACCTGACACAGAGGCTGATGTCCGAATTCTAAGTGATTCCTTTTTCCGTGCTGAAAAAGAAGCAACGAGAAGATTTCTTCGTGATTGTGGAGTCGAAGAATTGACTTACACTGCGATTTTACTCGACCATGTTTTTCCACAACTGCCTGCGTTAGAAAAGCAGAATGGAAACTTAGTGGATTCCGTGATAATCTGCGCGCTAGAGATGCTTCCGTTCCATCAGAGAAACGACTCGCGCTTTCGCGACGTCATTTCAACTCATGCTATTATTCCTTCAAGAAAACGCGTTTTTCGACCTGTGAACGAGCTCCATGATCCGAGTGTAAAGGAGCTAAGTGAACTAGTGGGTGCAAACAGTTTGCCTGCGCTTGCCTTTTCGAGCACGACCATACTTGAAATTCTTCGGTCATTAGGACTTCGCACTGGTCTGTCGTGTCATGCTGTCCTGGAAAGTGCACGCTCAATTGAAGCAATGTATAACGAAGAGAGCGAGGATTCTGCTGCTCGCGCGTGTCGTAAAGCACACAGTTTGCTCGTCATTGTCAACAAGCACTTTGATTCCATGATGTTTAAACCGAATTTAAGTGTTTGCTCGACGGAAGAGGACACGAGCAGCGAAAAGCAAGCAATGCAGGAAATTGTAGCGAGCTTAAGAGAAGTGCAGTGGCTGCCTGTTTTAGTCGAGGCTCCGGACCCTGGTATGCCGTGGAAAAGTTTAAGTGGAAGTGGCTGCCAGCGCTCACTTCTTTCAAATGCATTGAACACACGACCGCGGAAAGATGCGGTACGTTCGTGCTTGGTCTTTATGACATTAAGATGACGGTGTTTAACTTGCTTTTATTTATTTTTGCGCTGTGCTCTGCTAAATAGTGGTTTTGCTCATCATCGGTGGATATTCTAGACGGAGAATTAACTTCGGAAGAGCTTATTGCCGCATTTGAATGGAAAGAAAAAGTTGCCCCAATTGTGATTGCAAAGCAGCTCGAGGCATTTGGCTCGTTATGGGAAGAATCTAGTCGCAGAGAAGACGCCGGAGTGTTGCTGTCATTTTTGAAGCGATTTCCATTGTCAGAAGTGCATATGATGTATGAAGACTTGGAAACGTATCGGTTGTCAGACGAAGAGGGCTGGAGGATGACTCCTTTGTATCGCAAGTTGGCAAACTCGTTGTGGATCTGGACTGGCAAAGGATTTGCCTACCCGTGTCAAATTGCAATGAATGCGGATGCCAACTTGGAGCCGCTTTTGTATTGCTACCCAGGCGAGCATATCATCCCTCGATCACTTGTTGCTTCATTTGGCATTAAACAGGCTTTTAGTACCGTCGACTATTTGGAAGCTATCATGCGACTACCAAGAAATACAGTTTTGACTGACAAGCAAGTCGCAGCATGCATAACAATCTATAATCTCGTCGCGGAAGACACGGAATCATTAGAAGCAGCGCTAGGCTCGTTTGGATCGCAAGAAATGGTTTTGCTCGATGAGTCAAATCAGCTTCTTCCTTCCGTTCAGCTAACGTTTGATGACATGGAATGGGACGAATCACGAGAAGTTCGTCGCGGAGCAACGTTTGTATCGAAAAAAGTCCCCAAAACTGTTGCAAACTTGCTTGGTGCCACATCGCTGCATTCTAAGCTTGCACAGACATCCGTATCTTGTCGGCATGTTGTTTGTCCACCCGTTGATGCCCTGCAGAGTGTGCTACCATCTGAAACAGAGTGGTATCCCGCGTTCCTTTGGGAAACAATTCTTGCAGCCGAACGATATGGAGGGACTCAAATTGACTTTTACCTGGATAACCGTCGCCACCCGTCACAACGTGTAATTTCACCGTCGCTGCAACCTCTTCAAGATGAAGCACTTTGTATACACATCCATGACGTAATTCTGAGCGAAAGAGACATTAAAAACTTGTACGATCGAGAGTCTTCTTCACGTTTGGGGCTCTTGTGCGGGTTTATTGCATCCGACTGCATGCAGATTTTGAGTGGAGAAAATTTTTACATTTTGGATCCAACGGGTTGCTACTTGTCACTGCCTTCTGGAATGGTAAACGCAGCATCGACGTCAGGATCCGTTCAGGTGAGTAGTACTGGTCGACGATATGAAGTATTAAGCCACGATTTTGTTCGATATCCGGACCAATTGTTGCCGTTCACCACGCTTCCTTCATGTCCAAGCAATATATCAAGAGAGACGCAAAGTACCTTAATTCGATTTCCCTGGCGCAAAACGGGATCAGCTCTATCGTCTTATGTATTCGATTCCAAGAAAGCTGAGGATTTAATTACGTTTATAAAGTCGCAGCTGCACCAAACGCTCATTTTCACTGAATCTGTCCACCGTCTTTCAATTTGGAGTGTAGGCAAGGAATCGGAGTATGCATCTCACTGTCATGGCGAAGCGTCCCTTTATCAACCTGAGCGAACACTTCAGAAGCGCAACATGACACGCAAAAACGACGAGTGGAAGAAAAAGTTCTCGCTACAAAGTTTCTTTAGAACCGCCGTGATCCCTGAAAATCAGATGGAGTTTGTTGTAAATCTTGAGTTGGAAAATCGACAGCATCAAGATGTATGGCAGTTTGTTGATAATAATGGTTTGGGTAGAAGTGGTGACTTGGCATCCACTCCAGTTCATGAGAGACTTGATTCGACTCCATACGTAAGCGTTGCTACGCATATCTTCCGTGACGGCAATTTAGCTCCACGTCTTCGTGGTCACATGTACACGATTACAAACCTGCCAGCAGCTGGGCTCCCAAACGTCACGGTTGCTTCAAGAGATTTCAAAGACAAGGCTTCTGTATGACAGTGTCCTCAAACGAGGAAGTAGAGAAACTAACGCGAAAGCGAGCGACAGCAAGTTGCAGCGGGCTGAACCGTATTTATGAAGATGTGCTGCTACGCGTACATGAAGCTTTTAATGGTTGCCAAAGATCGCTATGCATGAACTTTTCCCTATTCTTTACCTTCTGGCCGACATTTCAAAAGTAATCTCGAGCTTTTTCAATTGGCGCTTTATTCGAGCTGTATGACATGTGTCTTGGGCTGACAGCGAGAGAAAGAGAGGAAATTGGTATCCTGTTTCAAAAACACACGTATGAGTTAATAGGAACGCGGGAACTGTTTCTATGCACGGATGGCATATTTCGTGCATTAAGTAGCGGGTACCAGCTTGATTTAAGTGACATGGACATTCAGGTGGCAGCATTGCTCAGCTGCATTTTCCAGTGTTTAATGTACCGTCAAAAGTTTTGCAAGATTGCTCATGGTTTCTACCTTCGCGTATAGATGCGGTCACGCCGAGGGTCATGCGTCGGTTCTTGAAGAATTTTAGCAGATTTGAGGCTCTTTCAGACGTGTGCTTATCCTTGTTGGAATATTGCCTAAGTGATTTGCCATTTCCGCTGCCCAGTGAGACGGACCCCCTATGGGCTGAATTTCATGGACTCGCTTTGCTTCCGTTGGAAGATGGAAAGATTGGTGTACTTCGAGTAAATCAACGCCGCTCAAGTTATGTTCTTGCGTCTTTCGACCAGATCGAGTTACTTCGGCCGCTGAGTCACTTGTTCGTATCTCTGGTCGCATGCCACCGACTTCACAAATTCTTTTCAGAACCTCGCTTTACCTCTACTTTTGGCTTGGCTTCATTTTCCATTAAAATCCTGTCGGATAACATCGAGCGAATCTTGCCGCCATCCTGGAAAAACCAAACCATTGTGCACTGGGATCCAAAATCGCCGATGGAAGTTGACCAGTTGTGGGTATACCGTTTCTGGCAAGTAGTGCAGTTTGAGCGTCGCTCTCTGGAGTATTTTACGAACTGGCCGCTAATTCCTGTAAAAGGCTCCCGGTTAGTTTCTTGTGGTAAGATGGAATTGGCTGTTTGTGTTTGGGATCACTCTATAGACCGAGAAATAGCTGCCCAACTTGCCGAGGCGTATCACGCATCAACTTTAGAGCAGGAAAATAAATTGGCTAACATTGAAGCTGAATATAAACGCTTGATGGAGCTGAGCGCTGCAAAATTCCAAAAAGATGGAGCATTATCGGAAGAAAGTTATTCAAATGGGGAAGAAAGTGGAGAAGATGAAGATGATGGTGAAGTTGGATCGATCACTGACAAAAGATCTAGTGATGAAACAAATCTAGCTCTTGGCGTTGAAGGAACAGATCTTTCAGCGCTTCCAATACAACACGGAGAACTTTCAACGACTCCAAGCATTTCATTCGACAACGAAGACGCTGAGCCTGTAACTTCCCAAATCTCTGTCGAATTAGAAACGATCAGGAATAGTGATGAAGCAAACGTCAATGACGATGAAAGTGCTGAAATTAATGAAGGGTTTGCAGCTCCTGTGTACCCGGTGGAGGACCAGTCACATGAGTCCTGTAGCCGAGAAACGCTTCATGCTATCCTCCTGGATTTAAATGTGGCTATGATGGAGCTTGCGTATTTTGAAAGTCAAGTGCGTGATATCGTCCCACGTAGTGCTGACGTTAGTTTGGTCGTCCTTGACGGACTCTTTGCGTCGATTTGGGAGGATTTGCGCTGGGAAGATTTAAGCGAAGCACAGGCAGTGGTGCTTGCCGAATTTTTTAGTCACAATGGCAACGCGTACGGAGGATACAACCGTATCCAGCTTGAAAAGCTTAAACAACTGCCCATTTATATGAATGTTCGCAATGTACCCTGTGCAATAAGCAGCGGACTGGATTTCTTCCTGGTTCCGCCAGATCTCAGCCTGTCAGATATGCCTCTGCCTCTGAATTTGCAGCAATGCTTTCTTAAGAGCAATCCACGATTAAATGCGTTTTACCAGGAACTGGGGATTGAGGAATTGAGTGACAGCAAGCTCTTGATCTACGTATTACCGATGTTTAATGAGCTACTGGAATCCCAGCGCGACCAGATTTTGCACATTATCTTACACAAGTGGCCATCGTTACGGGGTAACGCTGAGTTGACGGCTTTACTGAAAGTTTCGGCTTTATTTCACGATGAAGATTATAGCTATCACCCGGCAAGTTCTTTCTGTGATCCCCGAAATCATGTCCTCGCTACGATCTATGACGGGATTCCTGGACGATTTCCAGCTCAATGCTACAGAACACCCGAGTGGCTGGAGTTAATGAGTGAGATTGGGCTCCAAACCGACGTGACGATCGACATTTTTGTGGAATGCGCGCAACGCATCGACAGCCAGTGCTCAGGCAAAGAAGTCCTTTCAACCGAAGATGAGCGTCTCATGACTACATTGCACCAGTTCTTCGTACAGCATTTTGACAGGTTTGATCGACCCCGGTCTTTCTTTGAGCGAATTTTACCGCTAGCGTTCGTCCCAGCGGTTGTTTATGAAAGTCCCGGTGTAAGCAATTCTTCCTCAGGGTATTTAACGTCACGCTCTGTCGTACGCAGATACTCTGAATGCGCAACAGTAGATGATCAGGCGCTGGTGTATTCACAAATGCCAATCTTTGCGAGCGTTGCGGTTCCACCTCGCATTCTCTTTAGCCGCTTGGGTATCACGTCTCCGCCGCCTCAAGACCAGGTCGTTGCTCATTTATTTTGTATTACAAACAACGATCGTGCTCTGTCGTCACGCTCGCTGGATTGGCAATTTTTCTTGCCAATGGATGAAGTGTTCCAGGCAATCTTTAAATATTTGCAGGGAAACTGGGAGGAATTACGAGCTGAAACAAAGCAGCGTCTGATGGCTGCGGCCGTCATCCCAGTGGGTTCTACTTTGGTGAAAGCCTCTCGCCTGTTCTTTCATTTAGGCAACAATTTGGCTCCTCTCATGTTTGAATTGCCACGAGTATTTGGCGCGTACGACGCGCTCTTTCGACGCATGGGGTCGAAAGACTCTCCTGAAGTAGGCGATTATATTCGACTGTTGCGTGAACTGCATGAAGAATGCTGTGGTCATCCGCTGAATCTGAATGAATTGATTGCAGCTGCTCGTATAATCGATCTTCTCGCTGCCGCCATAACTGAATCGAACTATCGCCTCTCCGTGAATGAAAAGAACAGCATCTTCTTACCGTCAGGAAAAGCGGTAATGCAATCGATACGAGTGATGGCTTACAACGATTCGGCAGCATTATGCTCCAGCATTGATCTCACGGAATTACACGTTGTGCATCCTCGAATTAGCACCAAATGCTGTAAAGTGCTAGGGGTGCAAGGAATTTCGAGTGTTGTGTCGGAAGAGCTAGACGGCCGTGAGAAACCGATAGAAGTGCTGGACAATGACGACGTCGCACACCTCACGAGTGTCTTGACATCGCAGCCGTTTGCGAACGGTTTACGTAAAATCATAACAGCTCAGCAACAGAAAGCCTCATTATATGACGCGTTTGGATACATGCCTGACTTTGAAAACCTCAATCTGCAAATCATGAGTCTGGCGTCCTATGAAGTGAAATGCGTGACAGAACTGCACTCGCGTTTCATTGCGACGCTTGATTGCCCTATTCGTAAAATCGATGTGACCAAGACAACGCGTCAGAACAGTTTGTCTTTTCTGGACCGGACAAGTAAACGAATCTACATTGCTAAGCGCACGCTTGAGCAACCCTCGGAGATGGGGCTGCGTGCTAGTCACTTGGTGGCACGATGCATCAATCAGCTGCTAGGTGGTGTCCTCGAAGACTGTTCCGTGGTCGAGTCTATCTTGACATGCGACGAAATGGAAATCTCACAAGTGCTACAACACCTTGATATCTATGAAGACCCTGCGTTGATCGTGGAAAAGCTGCGAGGAGTACTGGGCCAGCCTTTATGTGAAGCAGATTGCGCTAATGTGGAGCTAGCGCCCTTGCGCTCTTGTCTACCTGGAGAATTAGTTGCTGTTGAGGACGAAAGTGCGACTTTATGCTATGGTAAAATCTTACGGGAAGCGCCTAGTGACATTGCAGGTGTGTGTCGATACGAAGTGAAAGTGAACAACTCTACTACTCAATGGTTGCTGGCCACGCAGATGTACTTCTTTCAGTCCGCCCGCATGGGAACCAGCAGCAGCAGCATGGATATTGTAGCTAGCGAGTCTACTACATCAAGACAAGCTCGAGACCTCGTGGCTAGTCACGACGAGGACGATGCCTTCCCATCGTCAGTCGTAGCGATTAAGACTGAAACAGAGGGCAGTGACGTGGTGTCTCGTAACGAGAAGGTCCCTGTGTCGGTTGTCTCCTCTGCAAACGTCTTGTCGGCTGTCAATGATCTCTTATCCCGCTTAAATATGACACTAGACACTAGTGTAAAAGATATGATAGCCGAAAATCTGCGACTGCAGCGTTGTCTGGAGGTAGCGGAAGCCGGTCGCCGCGCTGCTGCAACGCAGATCGACACAGTCATGCGGGAGAAGAAGGAAGTGCTGGACTCGTTGGTGTGTGCTGTGTGCCTGGAAAATCAAGTGAACCGTGTACTCATCCCGTGCGGTCACATTTATTGCGCCTCGTGTGTCGAGCAGCTGCCGCGTCCGTCGTGCCCAATCTGCCGTCAAAATATCGCTGCCAGCTCCGTCTTCCATGTACCGTCATAGATTGCGCATTACTTCCTACATTGACGAACCCACAATATTTACTTGGAAGATAAAAGATTTACCTGGTAAGTCGATGACGAAGACTTTTTTCATTAACTTTTAACCTATTGTTGTGTTGAAGATTGTCCTTCTCGCCCCTATTACAAACGAGTCACTCGAGATGCCCAATTTCTCTAACTTAGATGGACATCCTTTAACAAATTTGTTTGATCTTGTTGCGAGTGGTCTGCGACCCCTTGCCTGCGCTGTTGGCACGGCTGAGTATGTCGTTGAGTACGAGCTACGAGGAGCTGCTGGCGGAAAACTGGGAATTGCTAGATCACGTGGCGTTAATGGAAGAAAATTGACGGACCACTCAGAACCAGATGGAGCAAGCCTTAAAAGTACAAAGATGCAGTAAAGTGTGCCGTGTGTCTAGCTACATGTAGCAGTGTACTTATCTGTCTGGAAATGCCAACGTCGCCATCAGCACTTTCATTAACCGATACAGGAAGCAACTTATTCCATAGCTACCGTACCGTGTGTCAAACGCCCAGTATCCAGTCCGCCAACACGAAATTCGAATACTGTACTTGAAGTACAATATAGGTACAATATGTAGCCATTTTAATCAATTTACTAAGAATAAAAAGGTCATTCTTTGATTTTTTCCGCCAAGAAGAATGCGTCGAGACAAAGACGAATGTGCGTTGTGGCGTGCAGCCAAGAGTTGTAATGTCATGAAGCTCGAGAAAATTGTAAGCAACATGGTGGACAACGAAATTCAGAGTCTGCTGAATCAGCCTCACCCGGTAAAAGGCACGACCCCACTTATGATCGCAGCAGTGAAAAAACGTGGTGCGGAGACTGTACGTGCACTAATTAATTTAGGTGCCGATCTAAATGTAACCGACACCGACAGACACCAGAACACGGCACTTCATTATGCGGCTTATAATAATCGCATTGTCCAATTAGAAATGCTGCTGGAGGCTGGAGCCGATCTCTTGGCGCTGAACGGCAAAGGCCACACAGCGCTGGATGTGGCGAGACTTCGTGGACGAAAAGAGACAGCTGCAGCACTTACTTCCCGACTGCAAGTTCACTCTGGCTGGCTAAATATCCGTTCAAAGTCAATGCTAGGATTCTGGAAGCGACGCTGGTGTGTGCTTCTAGCTTGCAACTCAAAGCGTACAGCGACCGAGCTTTGTATCTTTCGGTCCCCCCAAAAAGTGCATCCTGAAGCAGTGCTGTGGCAAGACAGTTTATCAACGCGTTGTGCGGCTTCCACAAATGAGAAAGCAAACAGCTTCTACCTGGACCTGGAGGTAATGTACCTGAAACTAAATTCTCGTCGCTATAGTCGATACTTATCATCGGGACGAACCCACGTCCAGAAAGATAACATGAAGCCGCGCCAGTATGTTGTTGCGTGCGACTCTGCTAGCAGTCGAGATGCGTGGATACAAGCTCTGAAAAATGAACAGCGGGGAGAAGAGACAACCCCCAGATCCAGACGTGTCAGTTTTCCATCGAGGGCAAGATCTCGAGCTACCACTGCCGACGGCTCATCTTTATCAAGTGGTGCTTTATCGGAGGTTGAAGGCCTCAGAATGTTTGACACTCCAGTCCGAAATGAGTATTTGGTGTCATCGACATTTCGTGAACCAGTTCATCCTGTGGCTCGCGCATCAGCACCAACGTTCCTTGAAGACGAAAATGATTTCATCTGGGGTAGCGTGGTGCTATCGCATGAACTATCCAATGAGGAACCAGCGGCGGTCATTACTATTGGTAGTGACCCGAACGAACCACGGGCACAATTGCGAAGCAGGTGCATTGTGTGCGCCGAAAACCACCGCGACTCGGTCTGCATTCCATGTGGACACGTTGCAGGTTGCTACGACTGCATGAGAGCCGTAACGCAGGAGAATTCCTCATGTCCAGTATGCCGCGCTCATGTGGACGGCGTCGTTATGATCCAGGGTTATGATTAGTTGCGGTAATAAAAAAGTAGTCTCTATAGTACTGTACTAATAGTATTACTACCATTTCTTGATACGTAACGTTTTTGACGACGATGTTCACCCTGGATGCGCCATTAGCGCCAGCCATTGATGCGTTCGTGGACCCAGAAAACGACGATGCAACACAAAAGACAGGACTCAATACGATCGTCATGCAGGTGCATCGCCATGTGACAATAGAGACACTTATTCAGGCATTGGGTACGTATTTAACAAGCGGCGATGACAAAGTGCGTTCTCGCGCCACGTTACTCCTAGCTGAGGTGCTCACGCGTCTTCCAGAGCTGCCGCTTCCTTCCAGTGCCGTCGAGTTGCTTTTGAATTTTTTTACTGATCGCTTGGCTGATTTCCCGAGCGCCTCTTCTTGTTTGCGCGCACTGTTGGCACTCGAGACGCATCATGTAGCACAAATTTCATCACCGCGCACCACCGTGGCGCTCATTTTAAAAATTGGCAGGACGCTGCACATTCCTCAACTCGGTCAAGCAATGCGCAAAATGTTCTTCGATCTCATGCAGCTCGCACTGGCGCAATCGACGGTCGTGGAGCTACTGCTGAGCTCTGTATCGAATGACAAGAAAGACGCCCAAGTTCCCAAAGCGAATGACACGGAGGAGAGTGACGACCTTGGTCGACAGTTTGTACAGACTTTTCTGAGTGCAATGGAGGGAGAGAAGGATCCACGCAATTTGCTACTGTGTATGCAAGTGGCGCGTACGCTGTTGTCCAAGTTAGAGCCTGTCTTCTCCCCAAGTGACATGTTGCTACAACAGTATTTCGACATTGTGTCCTGCTACTTTCCGATTATTTTCACGCCACCGCCAAACGATCCGTATGGAATCACATCGGAAGCTCTCATCTTGTCCCTGCGTCACGCATTTGCAGCGTCCGACTTGTTAACACCTCTAGTACTGCCGTTCTTACTGAAGAAGCTTGCATCTACAGTACTAGAGGCGAAGCTGGATGCTCTTCAAACACTGGTATTCTGCGGCGAGCGATACTCGGTGAACGCATTGTTACTGCAGATGGATGCCGTGGCTTCTGCTTTGTACGATGAAGTCCTTGACGGTGAAAAACAGGAGGCTATTGCTGAGGCTCGTAAAGCGATTTCGCGATTTTCTGGAGTTGTTGCACGCGCTAAAGCACAGGAACTACCTGGGGCAGCCTATGCATGGAGTAAATTTGTTGTCGAAATGACTTCGCGTGCTGCGAGAGAATTACTGGAAAATGCTACAGACTCGATGGTAAGCGTGTCAGCTGGGCACATATTGGCGGCACTTGGACAGGATTCAGCAATGAGTTTTGCCCATGTGCTTGGAGTCGCTGTGCCCTTTCTAGTGAAACAGCTTCATAATGAGAGCTCTGGCAATGAGAGCGTTCCTTCAAAGTGTGAAGCGGCGCTAGCGCGTATTCTGTTGCTTGTGAACACGATTGACCGTGAGATTGACCAAAGTGACCAAGCGCAACCCATGCGTCCTCATGCACCGGCGCTTATTGACGCGCTAGTGAACTTTCTTAGCATTGAGCAAAACGCCAAAGTTAATCCTGGTAGTAGCCCGGCGGCTCGCTGCGTAGCACTGGAAGCGCTTTGTCATCTCTTGACCTTTCCGCCGTCACCCATTGTGACACCCACACAAGTCAAAGCGCTCATCAATTTATTTACCCGTCTGCTGCTTCTCGATCCTGCAATGGAAGTGCGAAGTGCTTGCTTACAAAGTCTGAAGGAGATCTCCACGGTGTCTTCAGTATCGGTGTCTGGGACAGCTAGTAGAGAAAGTTCTTTTACTGGCACTTACGCTTCCTTTGTGGTAGAAATCTCGATGGCAAGATTAATGGCAGTGATTAATCAAGGTAACGAGCACGAAGAAGAAGAACAAGACGAAGATGATGATGATGGGATTGGAGTATCTGCAGTTCTTACTGCTTCGAACCGCACCTTGGAATCGTTCTTTGAAGATGTATTATTGGCAATCACTGAGCTTTGTCACGAGTCGTCTATTTTTCAGGCTACCATTTTTCTTCTCATGGATTTGTGTGTGGAGAAGGGAAATGGTAGTGACGGTAACATCGGATTCTGTGAAATGGATGGTGACATGACTAGGAAGCATCACGTAAACTGTCTTCTCGATGCAATGGCCAAGATTGTAGAGATTAATGCGGCTGATCGCTCCAGCATGGAGTTCTGTGCTCAAGTATCTTCAACAGAATCGATTCTTTTCAGGTTGTTCAGAGCAGTGGAAACGTCTGCAGTTCGCGCGACGACTCCTGTGATTCCCGACCAATCAACTCTTGTGGACGGCAAAAAGATTGCTGCTTGTATTCGAATCTTCCGTGCGGTAATGCAGAACGTATCTTCTACTACACAACAGCGCGTGATTGACGCAGTAGCGCCCACGTTTTTGCGCTTATGTTCTTTCGAACCTGCACGTCTGCAGCTCGTACCCCTTTTTGCAGCAGTATTCAATTCAGCGGCTCGTGATGTGACATTGCCGGATTTGTCGTTGATCATTGACAAGCTGCTCGAGGTTGCGCAATCATGCGCTACTGCGGTTCCTGATACTTTACCTCCCCGGCTTTACTCTGAAGCTGCACTCTCGGCGACGAAATCATTGGCTTCTATAGTGAACAAAATGTCGGATGGCGCTGAATTTGATGCTCTTATCGACTTGTTACTCTCTCAAAAGCTTGTACCTGTGATCATGAATCCTACCGAAACTGTTGCCGAGCGGGTCGCAGCGTTACAAATTTATGCTTGGATTGCAAAGGCATTAATCCTTCGAGGTCATAGGGATCACGCACCTGTATGTCTGCGTTTTCTGTGCAACTTCCTTACATCGACAAGCCAAACCAATGATGATGATGTGAACATGGAGCTAGAAGGACACGAAAAGGAAGCATCGGCTCTGCGAATGGAGGTTGCCAAAACTTTTAAGGTGCTGGTTTCAGAGTATCCGGACGTATTAAACCGCAAATGTGGTGCTTCCATCACGGTAAAGAGATTTTTGTTGGGCGTTGATGGGTTTGGTAACTGGTTAGCTTACTTGTTTTCATCTCTTTGTCATCAGTTCCTCTACAGGCAACGAATGTTTGACCAAGTATTTCCGTTATTGCTCGAGTTCATTCAGAATCATATTGGCGAAAAGTCTAGCGTGCCAGCTCTTGTAGCGTTTGCTCAAGTGATTGCACATTCTCCGAAGGCTGTCTACCTCCCTCATTTAGCTCAGATTTTTCCGCTTGTGGTTCAAGCACTTAACACGGACGATTGGGACCTAGGTAGCGCCGCTATTCAGATATTCAAACCACTGCTCCTTGACTCTGTAGAGAGCGCTAAGCCGTTTCTAAAGGATGTATTCCCGGGATTGCTGAAACAAGCACAGTTTGGGTACGTTATCGTCTGGGTCTTTCGAAATTGTGAGCTAATTCATGTGTAAATGATTGTCTGGGGATCAGGTCGGTTGCGAAGGACCGATATGCTGCATTAGAGTGTCTGGCGAAGTTGGCGACGATTCCTTATGAACTTGTGCACCCGTACAAGGATACAGTGCTGCGGAAACTGCTGCTTGTGCTTGACGATCGCAAACGTATTGTTCGTCACCTAGCTGTTCAAGTACGGAACCAATGGAGTATCTTGTAGAGCTGCACTATTGTGTTGCAATATACGTCTACCACAGCCGAATACGTACTATTATGGTTATTGCTTGCATTCAGATAGCGTTAAGGTCCTTTTCCTTGGCTTCCAACAGCTTGGCGATTTCAGTGATAGCATCGTCAGTCATCTTTTGAATGCGCTCCTTCTGCTTTTCCACGGCGTCTTCCGAGACGGCTTCTTTCAGCTTCTTTGCGTGGTTCATAGCATCCTGTCGCACACGGCGCACATGTTGTCGAGCCTGCTCCGCCTGCTTCTTTACAGCCTTCAGCAGCTCAGCCCGCGTCTCCTTTGACATTCTACACCACTCGTCATTTATTTCTCATCCACAACAACTCTCACTCACAAAAACTAATAAATACGTACTTCGGAAAGGAGATTTCGAGGCTGCTCACATCTTCACGAACCATGTAAACGGGATTTGTCTCTTCAATAGCTTTCTTTACGTCCTGCATGAGCTACATAGACAACGGGGACCGCTGAGCACAAACGTCGCACTGCAGTAACAAAGAAAAAAGACTCTTACCGACGGATCATACACCATAACACTCAACGCGTGTGTGCCCAATACGGACACTTGTGCCACTTGATCTAAAGGCACGTGCTGGCCGTACGCTTGAACATGCACCTCGTCGAAGATCCCAGCGTCCGCTCGTCCCGGTCGCATCTGACTCAACACGCGCGTAAAGTTGATCACAGCTCCATTCATATTATTCTTGGCCTTTTCAATTGCCTTAGCAGCACCTCCATCTTCTTCGTCTTCTGCATCCTCGTCATTATTGACCATAATCGTACCAGACGCACTGCTTTTGCTCTTGCTGCCTTTGCTCTTCTTCATCTTAGCAAACGACCGTGTCTGGAATTGACTCACGATCGATCCAGAACCAGAAAATTGAGATGAAGAACTCCATACATCAGTCCAAGCAGAAACTGGCGATCTAGATACAGCACATGTGAAGCGCAAAGCACGACGACTGAGGACACGAAGAGCCATCACCGATAACGGAAAAGTGATTAGCTATCCAATGATTTTGCTCTCATAATGTGTAATACATAACACAGAGTCATCAATACATTGCCAAGATGCTGCAGCCACCGACAGTGAAGAAGAGCTACTCGCTCTTCCAGCGGATAGTGCGCGTAATACAAACGTCTATTCGCCGCTTAGATCGCTGGGCTGCACAACGTGCTCCTGGTTTACCAAATCCACCTGATGTGGAGGAACGACTTCGGCAGCCCCGTTTTGTGGACTTGTGGGAGTTCACATTAGCCGACCATTACCGTATTTTCCACGAAGTATGGCATGAGTACAAGACATCATTTGACGGTCCCAGTGATGATGATATCCAGCGCAGCAAAGAAGAAGTGAAGCGCATGATGACTGCAGTGCGTGGACAGGTCTCGGATACTGTGGGTAAGAACGTGTCATTTATTGACAAAAGTCTTGAAGGCTCCAAAGTACACAGCAATATCCGCGCTTTACGAGAGCAAGGATCTGAAAATATTGAGTACGTGAACGAAGAGGTGAAGCGTATGGTGGAAGGAATAGACACAGAAGCGGTTCTCAGCCAAGCAAAGCAAGTGATACAGGACAGTCGCAGCAAAGACGATGTGGCCACGACTCTCAAGAAGAACGTGAACGAGCTTCGTAGTCTTGTGAAAGAAGGAAGAGATTCTGCTTTACAATTAGATGCAACAGATGTCGAAACCTTCAAGCTAAGTGCCCAGTCGTGGTTTGCGGACAAACTGCTTGTGGGTCAGTCCGTGCTCATGGCGTTCATTGAAGGATACCGCGAGGGCAAGAAGATGGAGTTAGAGCGGGAAGATGCACTATTAATCACGTTTGCAAAGCAAGCAGCAGAAGACCACAAGGATATTATTGATAACCAGATCAAGAAGATGATGGAGAAGCAGCGCGCAAAACAACAACAGGAACGAGCAGCAAAAGAGGCTGCAGAAAAAGACGGAACAATGCAAGCGAGGAGTGAAGAAGAGCTGGCAAATGCAGCATCAAAAACCAAGAATGAAAGATCGACATCGAATGGAGAAGACACTAAGCAGCGATAATTTAATGCACTTTTGACAGCAACAATTGCATCGACTACCTAATACTGTCAAACGATAAATTGATTTGTTAGTGGAGCAGATCGTGCTGTGAAGAGTCGCAGACAATTGTAAATGACACAGGAAGATGAACTTGTGCGTCTGGAAAAGGTTCAATTTGCAGAGGATGACGACGATAATGATACGTTTCAATACGAATCCGTAGATGATGGAGCTTTTGGACTGGGCGAGGATGACAACAATGCAGACGATGAAGACTTTGCCGCTGTGCTTCAAAACCTTAATCGATCCTCAATAGCTTCAGGGCAAGGTGCAGTAGTATCAGCAGCTTCGTCGCCCACCAGCAGAGTAGATAACTGCGAGAATATTAATGTGGATCGCACTGTCGCCGAAAGCCCGAAACAAGCAGCACGCAGTGTCTACACCGAAGTGCGACCAACAGTCGTAGACGACTTTATTCGGAATTTCCTAGTTAAAATGGGGCTTACGCGGTCGCTGGACATGTTCAATCATGAATGGTACGAGTTTATCGCCAGAGGTAAAATACGCAAGGAAGATGTCGGTGTCGTGCCGGACATCTATGTGCGTAACCAGGCTTTAGACGACCAAGTGATGGAGTTGAGGCGTCAGCTGGATGACACCCAAAAGATCACAGAGAAAGCAAAGAATACGTGGGGTAAATTCCGTCAACAGCGAGATGTCCATAAGATGCACCATCAGCGTGTGGTACAAGAGAAAGAGGCTCTGTCGGTAAAAATTCGAAAGCTTGAAAGGTACGTTGCCGCATACGATCCGCTGCTTCAGGAGCTTAAAGTCAAGTACGAAAACTCGATGAAAGAAAAAATGCTCATGCGTCTCGAGCGTGATCGACAAGTGGCCAAGGCTGAGGCCCTCGAAGCGCAACTTCAAACTGTCACCGGTGCTATTGGGACGACGTCAGCTCCAACAAGAAGAGGCAAAGAGACGGCCACAGTCGCATCAACTACTTCGACTGCCCATGGTGCATCGTCGTCCAAGACGTCGTCTAATCGATCAAAGAAGACCAATAAGTCGAAAAACGAGATGTCCGAGACAAAATTACCTATTTCTGAGACTGCGAATCCGTTCATTGACAAGTACTTTGAGCCTGTCGACCCAGACCGTATCGAGCTAGCTCGAAGTTGTCCAGCACACGGTAACTCTGTTGCTGCTGTGGTTTTTCATCCAAAGAATCCAATTGTGGCAACAGTCTCGGACGATGAGACTTGGAAGTTATGGTCGGCACCTGCTGGTGAGCTTATAATGAGCGGTGAAGGTCATCGGAGTTGGGTTGCGGGAATCGCTTTTCACCCTAAAGGAGCGCACGTTGCAACATCCTCAGGAGATAACACCGTGAAGCTTTGGGATTTTGTAAGTGCTGCTTGTTCACTTACTCTTTCTGATCATTCACATCCTGTTTGGGAGAGCGCTTTTCATCACGATGGAGACTTTCTCGTAAGTGCCTCAATGGACCACACTTGCAAGCTTTGGGACCTGCACTCGGGCCGCTGTCGCCGTACATTTCGCGGCCACGTTGACTCCGTTAATAGTGTGTGCTTCCAGCCATTCTCGACGAATATCTGCACGGGCTCTGGGGACAAAACTGTGTCAATATGGGATCTACGCTCCGGGCTCTGCGCACAAACCTTCTATGGACACCAAAATGCGTGCAACAGCGTTGCATTTGCTCTGGCTGGTGATACCATCGCATCTTGTGACGCTGATGGTATTATCAAAGTATGGGATGTACGCATGGTAGCCGAACGTAGTTCACTTATTGGCGGACAGCACCCACTAAATAGCGTCGCATTCGATCGCAGCGGTAAGATCCTTGTTGCTGCTAGCGACGATGGAACCATTAAGGTTCTAAGTATGAAAACGGAAAGACTCGCGACGGAACTGAAAGGCCATGCTGGTCCAGTCCAGGTGCGCTACAGCATTTTGAATTAATTTCTATTTAATTGGGACTAACATTACCTTTTGTGTTTCGTGGTGGCTCAACTATCGACTGCTGCTGTCTTCATATGTATGGATCTGTTGCTGCTATACCTTCAGTCAGTCAAGTTCGATTCGAACGGATCCTATTTGGCATCATCCAGCTCCGATTGCACTTTCCGGCTTTGGTCAACGTAAACATTCGACGAAGAAGCGTTTGTTGCTGGTATTTCACAGGGACTCTTATAGCATAGTATGCCACGTTAATAACGCGCCACCATAGCCATTCATACCAATAAACGCAACTAGAGGCTCCTGAGACGCTCCTTCTTGCCCCCAAACTCAGCATTTAGAGCGAGGCGATAATAGGTCATTTGCCAGTACGCACAAAGGAAAACGCACCAAAAAATCGAAAACAGGCGCCAGAGCACGTTCAGGAACACGTTCCACGTACTGAACCAGACCACAAAGAGTTCAAATGCTGCCGTGACGGCCACGTAAAGCCAAAACCGAGTTACATAAAGTACGGGTGGTATCGACACCTCCTGATGTGGATCCCAGAAGTTGGAAATCACACAGGCAAAATAGATATGCAGAAAAACATTCATAAAAATCATGAGGCCGTATCCGTAGTGCACGGGAGCCAGCGGGTGTACGCGTGCAGGTGCGATACGAAAGGCAAGCACAACGAGAGCCATTCGAAACGTCATAAAAGCATATCGAGCCTGTCTGGTTTTCAGCATAGCTATGTCTGTGCAACGCTGCTGGATCTGCCGCATGGGCAACATAATTTTTAATCCATACAGTGCCGCAGTAAGCAGCGCAAGCGAGCTAAAGAAACCCAGCAGCGTCTTGATTGCCTCCTCTGCTCCATACCGTTCTTGCGACGCTGGCAGCGTTGCTCGAATATCATGCCATACAGCATGCAAGTCCATAAAGAACGCAGCCCACCAATACCACGGCTTCAGGACAGAAGCCATAGGGTATCCAACTGTAAGCGCCGGGATGCCTCTTGCTGATTCCACCACTACTTTAACAGGACTAATCGGTGATGTCATGGACGCAAATTGTCGTAAGTAGAACAGTTTCCAATGGTACTGTTCGTAAAAGTACTTATGGTTGATATTATACCCCACTGGTAATCTCATACCCTTAGGTTCTGGCTTTGACTTTTTCATTCCTTCCACGTCAACCCCTGTAAAGGACGCTTTCATGGGCGTAAACAATTTGGCTTTTCGCAGCATTTTGCTATACATGGACGACAGAAAACCTTGGTCAGCCCCATCAAAACTCTCAAGATGGTTTAGAGCATTTAATAGTCGTTGGTATTCCGAGGCAGAGGGTGTAACTACGAGTAGCCCCGTATGAAAGTGACATGGGTTCATGAAGACGGCACAAAACTCTCCACAAAGAAAAAGCTCGTCTGCATTGCGAATCAACACATTGTCAGCATCGAGATATACGACACGTTCGTACTCGAGCATGTTCCACACATGCAGCTTATTCAACGTGTAAATAAAGTTCTTGTTGCGCAGTGTACCCCCAACGAATGGGTTATGAATATTGGTTACGTCAAGTACCCGACAACCCATGGACCGAAACAACGCCTTGCTCCTTTCTGAAACCGAATCAGATGCCAATACGACAAGATCGTATGGTGAGCCTGTCAACTTGATCGAATGCATCATCACTTGAACTCCCAGTACATATTCGGCATCACGACTTGTGCCTTCATAATGGACGGTCACGTAAGCGAAACGGCTGGTAGGCGGATCTTGGGCGACAGCCACTTGAGCGTTTGTAAAGGAAATCACCGGACGTAGTAGTAGTGCAAGGAACACGAACGTCTGCACCCACGAAGACATATTCGATGTATAATACTGAAAGTATTCGTTTGTATACATTGTATGACGTACGGAAGGTATATGTTATTAAATAGGTTAGATGGGCTCAATACCATAGTAATTATGTCCATTGATTCGCATTCAAGTATTGATGGACCCGTTCACGGAGCTACGCAAACACGCGGGCAGTACGCATCCGCAGAAAGCTAAGTTGAATGTGGTACTAAGTGCCATCAGTGATGTCATTTATGAGCGACGTGGTAGTGGCGATCGCTCCTCACCCATCTCGCCTACCGAGTATTTCGCTGCTCTCATGACGGCTCTAGACGCCGCTTCGAATTCCCATCGCCAAGAGATTGCGCACTTGTTGTCAATAGTGCTGCCTGATGTACCAGATGCTGTGCTGCGCGCTAAATTTTCGGCTGTGGCCAAATGTCTCACGACGACGCTCCAGGAAGCTGGTGACGACGCAGTCTTGTTGCGTTCAGTCAGTGCCTGTCTAGCTTTGACGCTGTTGGCACAAGAGCCAACGGCCACTGCTTGGGCTCGACCCGAGCTATTGCATAGTTTCCAGTTGCTACTGACTCTCGCAATGGACACGCGCCCCAAGGTCCGCAAGGCAGGACACAAGTGGACGATCGACGTGCTCGAGCTTCACGCTGCCAAGGGCTGCGATGCCCTCTCTACACACATTGCTAGCTTCGCAGAGAACGTTTTTGCTAGTGCAGACAAGGGTGAAAAAGACGACCAGAGACTCGTGCTGCTAGTGGCTTTCCTAAAAGGAGCGCTGCCGCTTTTGCAGCGAAAGGTGGTGACTTCTCTCGTTGCGGCGCTAGCGAATTTTCTTGATGCAAATTCAAAGATGCTGCGTCTTGTAACTTATGAAGCGCTGGGAGCCCTTAGCGCGGCACCCGAGTCACAACTTACTACGGACACTCTTCAGAAACTCCTGGCTGCTGTACTTGATGCCCGGAGCAGTGCATTGTTGGAAGCTCAAGGTGGACCTGTGGCCATCTACGCCGTGCAAATTCCTTCTCGAGCACTTGTTCGTCTCGCTGCTGTAAATGCAGAAGCGGCCCGTGAGATACTTCCACGCGTAGTGAGTGCTGTGTGCTCTCATATCGCCAGTGACGACGACCGTGTACAGCGCCAAGCTACTCGCTCATTGCTTGATGTTTTAAAGGCTGTCATTTCGCCTGAAGTGCTAGCAACTGAAGGAACGTTTGAAGATATCTCTCGTGTGCTTGCCTCCTTACAGAGTCTCACGTCGCTTCGCTTCCAGAGCGCGTGGAAACATGTCTTCCCGCTTATTGCTGAGCTTTTCCGCTTCTACGGTGTTGCTAGCCGACCGGCTTTGGAGCCTATTCTCGTCACCTGCTGCGAGTTACATGAGGCTGCCGACCAACTTCCTCAACAGCAGCAAGGCGACAAGATTGCTCAGGCTCTTTCAGATTTGTTCGCAGCTGCTGCGGGTGCAGCCGTCGAAGCCCTTGGTGCTCGTGCCTTCCTTGAGATTATTCCTATTGATCACCCGACCGAAATTGTAAGTGAAAAGCGTGCGTGGCTGCTACCAGTTTTCCGCGACGCATTGCGATCAGCCCAACGTGGTTGTGAGCTTGGATTCTTTGTCGATGTCGTTCTACCGATGGCCCGTGCCTGCGAATCTAGCGCACGCGAGTCAAGTGTGACTCCCTTGCAGGCGAAAAAACTTCAGACACGCGCAATTCAATTATGGACATTGTTCCCTAGCATATGTACTCGGGCCGTAGATGTCGATACCAACTTCAAAAAGATTGCGAAAACACTTGCTAGCGCAATGGCGGACAAGCGTTACCCCGAATTACGTCTAGCAGTCTGCCAAGGTCTTCAGGCGCTCGTGAAACGCACTCGTGCACTGCAAAAATCTGTTGCACGTCGTTACCATCTTGAGGTGAACGAAGTGGATGCGGAAGATGCTGAACACGTTGACGAGGACGCAAATGACGACGAAGACCAAGACGAAGCCAAATTGGCCCGTGATCGTGCTGCTTTGGCTAAATTTTCTGGACGTTATGTGCCTTTGCTGCTTTCTTTTGTGGAGGAAATGGATCCCGAGAAGGACGCAGAACGCGCTCGAGTGCTGCTAGATACGCTTGAAGGTTTTGCGTCGCTTGCTGAGGCCAACCTGATAGGTACAACTTTTAAAAGAGTGATACAAAAGTTGCTTGAAACCACGACGGAAGCCAAGCGTGTTGAGGCTGAAAGTGGTGGTAGCCACTCGAAACGTGTGACGAAGCTTCGACAAACATCACATGCAGAAATGGCACTTGCATTGGCTCTACTGGCCCACGTGGACGACGCACAAGTATCGCTGTTATACCGTGTGATTAAGCCATATTTGCTGGATGATGCCGACACTGTCATGCAGAAACGTTCTTATGCCGCCTTGGTGGCCATTTGTGAGTTGCATCCGAAATTTTTATCGGAGGAGTCTCAACTGCAAGATCTCACGCGTGCCATATGTGAGTCACTGCTTACTTGCTCTGTGCCAGCCAAAAAGATGCGTTTGCGGGTTCTTGCAAATTTAGTCCGGGCCCTACAAGCTCAGCCAGCTACTAATGGACTTGCTGAAAAGGAGCTGGTACCCAACCTTGTGGGTGAAATCATGCTTTGTACGAAAGAAGCTAATAGTAAGGCTCGTGAAGCTGCATTTGAGTTATTGGTGGCCATGGCTATGCTTCTACGTGCCCGTGACTCTCAGAACGGACTGATGGAATTTATTCAGATGGTACTGGGTGGTCTAGCAGCTCGCACGCCCCATATGCGTAGCGCTGCAGTGATTTGTCTTAGTCGATTGGTATTTGAGTTCGGTCGGGAAGACCCTGCGATTGCACAGGCAATGCCGGCACTGCTCAAGACGATTCTCATGCTGCTGCATGAAAAGGCTCGTGAGGTGATCAAAAGCGTTGTTGGCTTTATGAAGCTTGGTATTGCCATTCTACCGAAAGACCAGCTCGAAAAGTTCCTTCCAGACATTGTCAATGGTCTGCTGGTTTGGATTGGGGAGAGCAAGAACCGTTTTCGTGCGAAAACTCGTATTATCCTCATCAAGTTATGTCGCAAGTTTGGCTACGAGCACATTGCTGCTCTCGTGCCCGAGGAGGATCGTGCATTGATTCGTCACATTAAAAAAACCAAGGAGCGCGAAGACAAGAAAAAGTCTGACCTTGCGGCTGAAGCTGCTGAGCGGCGTGCGGCGAAGAAAAACCGCGATTCTTTTGAAGAGTTTATGGCTGACTCTGAGGACGAAGATGACGATGACGAAGCTTCCGCGATGCGTGCGCTAAAGCGTAAGAAAAACCTGCATAAGAAACAGAAGGGCGCCAAGATCATTCGTGAAGACGAGGACGATATTATGGACTTTCTCGATGACAATGCAGTGGTAAAAAATGTGTTTTCAGCACGAAAGGGTAGTTGTAATGATGATGAAAGCGATGATGAGATTCAAATGACCAAAGATGGACGGATGATCATTCCTTGTGGTCAAGACGATGACATGGAGTGTGGAAACGACAGCGATGATGAGGACAAGATCAAGCAAGATGTGGCATCGCAGCTGCAGCGTATGGGGCTCAATACCAATAAAAATCAGGGCGGCCGATCAAAGCGGAAACGTGGCGTTGAGGACGAAGGTGCTAGTGGTCGTGAATACCGTGCTAAAAAAGCGGGTGGTGATATCAAGAAAAAGGGCAAGTTGGAACCGTACGCATATATTCCACTGGATCCTAAGCTTATGGCCAAGCGTAATAAACGTCAGGCCGTGACGCGCTATGGTGCTAGTGTTGGAAAGAGACGAGGTAAAAAGTAAGTCGCTAAGACATCATTCTGAGAAGTTTTTTATAACGTATCGCATCAGATTATGAGCGCAATTTTGGTGCCTTACCCTAAAATGCATGTCACCACTCATAGGCGGGGCCTACTACGGTATTAAGAGATTGTAAAAACAAGATGTAATCCTAGTGATCCGAATTTAAGTTCGCTGTCGCGTGTCCTCTCATATCGAGAGCGTATTGACGGCCATAATCTGCTCGGCTGGAGTGCATCGAACGCAAAACAGGTTAGTGTGTTACACATAATTTTGCGTACGTGAGTGCTTGTCATAGCAATTTTGACAGGGTTTGGTAGTACCGCTACTGTCCTGATTTTGCTGCAAAGCCCACCCAACCCGGCGCTGGTTGAGGTAGGATCTTAACTACACTGAACGAGTAGACTTCTAAAAATATATCGCTAATATGACGGACCCCGGGGATGCACCCGGGCGAGGGGGGATGGACATAACACTACGGACCTCTGGGAGTGAGCATCAACATACGGCATTAGTTAGTAAGGGGAATGGGTCCAAAACCCAACCCATTGACGAAGTTGTGTTGGAATACCAGCAGAGTATAGTGGCAGAGAATAAAAAAGATAGTATAGAGAGCAAATACTCGAGGAAATAGACTGTCGACCATCGAGAGCCAGCGGGAACTCGGAGGGCGAGACGACGACGGAGCAGGAAGAGGCAGCAGGTGGCGACCCTGAGGATAACTCTAGCCTACAGGATACAGTAATGCACGATGATATTGAGGTGCCGAATGAGGAAAAACGGGAAATTACACCAGCATCACTAGCGGAGGTGTTAGCCCAAGCAGTGGAAGATGCAACGCAAACGAGACCGCGTTTGCAAACATGGCATGATCTTATAGAGCAGCTGTATGAAGTCGTTCTAAGCCTTATACCACCTGGGAAAGAGGCGAGTTTACTAGCTGGAACGAAATTGCCGAAGATAACCTCCACGGAACAGGAGCGATTAATAGATTTGTTCGATCTGGTCGTGGTACAACAAAAGCAAGATTGGCAAATTTGGAAAGATAAGGTCCGAGAGGCGTGCAACATTTTTGCTCGGACTAAGCAATCATTGGAGAATGTTCTCGCTAAGTTTATCGGTAAAAATAAGGTGGAAGCGGCTTCGAGGAAAGAAGAAGTACTAACCGAGTGGCTTCACAAAGTTACCGGGGAAAAGGAGGATAAACCACAAGGTTTGAAGACCAAGGATGATTTTCTGTTCAACAAGGCGCACTATGATCAAGCGGAGATCAATACTCTCTACAAGGTGTGTAAACGTAAAGAAGCACAAGGGCTCAACGGAAAAGTGCGGAAAGGCACAGCACACGAGTGGAAAATAGTAAAAGGGCTTGTAGAAGGGTCGGTAATAGCACGATGTCTACCGCCCTTCCTTTGGAACATGATGACGAACGCTCAACGCCTTCGGCTCATCCTGACTATCAGAATGCAAGCTGAAGGGTGTTTAAGTATGGATATGAAAGGAGAAATGCCCATAAAGGGAGTCTTCCAAAGTACAAAAAGCATACAAGAAAGTATTGCGATGGCGGCAACGGCGCGCGGGAGCACGCAAGGCAAACTGTGGGAAATGTTGCAAAAGGGATAAGCTATGATTGTTCAAATCACCGTTTAAATTTTCATTTCTTCACGCGTGAGGCAGCACGACACTTTGATAAAGTAGAAGTACCATATCATAAACATATTCATCGCTTTACTAATGAACATGCAGTAGAACAAGACGATGTGGACACTTCAGTATGGAAGAGACAGGGGTACTTCTCCAGGGGAATTACTGAAACGCAACCTGTGTATAGATTATTGCTTCGGAATATCTCTAGGAACATCGACATTCTAAAGTTAAACGCTTTCCTCGAGGCTCAGGTACAAACTTCATTTAGGCTACAAGAAATGGATCAGGGAGGTCCGTTAGCGGCTTCGTCACTCGACTGGGAACTCAGGATCGCAGCAGGAGAGTGACCAAAGGCGTTGGAAGGAATTAAGAGAATATTTTGGTGTGACATCATGCTTTTAGTCGAACACCCGGCGACTAGAGGAAGACGTCACTGTATACGATGCGGAGAGGTCGGACATCAGATGTGGGGATGTCCGACCACAGAAAAAACACTTCGGGAGGAACATTGCATCTGGAGGTCGGTGGAGGATGTAAATTCCATCAAAGTTCCGCCACCGATGTTTACCAACATGGAAGAGTTACTTTAAGAAGTAACCGATTTATGCGAGGCCCAACAAAAGAAAAATGATACAAAGGCTACATTAGCAGCTAAAAACAAAACTTCAGGTCACGGAGCGGACGCACCAGATGAAGCCTCAGGTAACGAGCGTAAAGAAGCCGAAGTCGAGAGGACGGAGCCTGTGGATGGACACCAGCAGGAGAAGAAAGTGGAAAAAGCACCCAAATCGCCAACCGGGAAAAACGAAGATTGGGTAGAAGTCACAAAACAGAAAAAAAGAAATTAACAGTAAGTAGTGTAGTAGCTATATGAATGCATATAAAAATTCGGGTATCGATAAAGAAAAAGAAAACGAACAGATGAGAGGGGCGACCAGAAGGGGTGAATACCAACGGACAGCTAGGGCGTAGCACCGGAAATATTCCGAAACAAGGTGACAGAAAGGAGCAGCCGGAGCCGGAACTAGAACCGTCAGGGAGATTGGACGACGGCAAAATAGACCGAAAAGCAGCACCAGCAACACAAAAGGTAGTCAGGGTCACCTTCGGTGAACACGTCACCGAGCAGGGCGTGATCTTCGTCTGCCTTGATCTTGAAATGCCCATACAACGCGTTATCTATTAGCCGCTGGTAAATCTGCGGGGCATTTTTTAGGCCAAACGGCATCCGGTTCCACTCGAACAACCCGAAGGGCGTAACAAACGCAGAAATTTCCCGTGCACGGTCAGTCATAGAGACCACCCAAAATCAACAGAAAAGAGAGCGAACGAACAAGGAGCGTCGGTCAAGGACAAACAAATAGAGAACACAGAACTTCAACTTCAAGTAGCAGAGTCCAAGAAACGCATAAAGGAGCTGGGGGCACAAATGAATAAGGTGTTGGTCCGTTATACTGGTTCTCGTGGAAGACAGAAGAGATAGATGAAGGACGGAAGTGGAACTTACCAGACGCGATGATAATGATGGGATTACAATTAGCCAAGACTCCTGCAACAGGAAATTGTCAAGCGTATGGCGTAAAGCAGGCATTGGTGAACTCAAATTTAACTGAAGACATCAAGACATTAGAGAGAGGTGCGGCGAGCATCAAGGAGGGATGTGTGGCAAGAGCCAAAATGGATTTTGCGATTAAGTTTCCATCAGGCATTAGAAAGCAGGCATTGAGGAGTCTAGGGCGAGGTTATGACAGAATGTCAGCCCATATTACTGAGAAGGAGTTTCGGAAGTACGTGGAGGCATATAGAGCAAGTGCGTCAGAGGTAAGTAAGGTAATAGGGGTAGAAACATGGGGGAGTAATGATACTTTAAGCAGTATAGGTACGTTCCTGCAACGAGACATTTTTGTTATCAGCAGGGATGCAGTTTCTAGCACTCTAGGGGCGATATATTATGCACCAGAGACGAGGATACACAAGAAACGTAAGTATGCAACCTGCGGGAAATACCCGATACCGATTGGCAGCCGTATTCAACGGGTCACTACTTCGAAAGAAAAAGCAGGCGCGGACAGTACTAAACTTCCGATAGCGCTCCATTTTCAGCAGGCTCACTATCAGGCCTATGTGCACGGCTGGCGACATGGGGCGGAAGACAACTCATCACAACAAAAATCGGATGTTGTAATGGAAGACACGGCACAAAAAACACAAGTAACATGCTATGAGGGACCTGAATGTCGAGGAACAGAGGACTCGAGAACCGAAACGAGGTTAACGACGATAAACGAGGGACAGACAAGGGTTACATACACAGGGGAGACGTTACGCTATTCTGGAGTAAGGGGAGAGCCGGAAATACACCATATGTTTCTTTGGCCTGCAAAAAATATCCTAGCTTTTTTACATGCAAGGGTGACATGAAGGCCAGTAGAAGAACAAGACAAGTTGCTGGAGGCAGATCTAACCGACGGTCGGATGCGGACAGCTGTGGCACAATTCTATGACACTCCAGAAAAGGAGTTATATTGTGGTATAATCATTTAAGAGAGGTGGCATTAGAAGAAGGGCAGGACATCAAGTAGCCAGTCAGGAGGGGACAGTAAGACCCCGGAGTATACGGACATGGAGAAGCCGCGGGAGACAACACCAGTGCAACCAGTTAAACCGAGGAAGAGGAAAAGTGCACAGGAGACGAGCGGATGGGTGAGTCGGCGGAGCAAATGACGGAAGGACGGATAAACCATGAAAGCAGTAATCCAGTAACAAGGGAACTGTATGATGAATTGGCATTGACGACTAATGAAGCGAGTGAGTCACACGATGACGACCAAGGTTGGAAGAAGGCTTGGGATGAAATGGCAAAGGCGTGGCGGATGCAACCGGGAGCCACCATTCCGAAAGTGGAAGCATCGACAGAGGAGTAGAGAAGAGCGTTTGAAGCGGATAGGGAAGCAATAATTCATTTGCTAGCACATTTTACACACCCTCATAAGCTGATGAAACTTTTTCACCAAGACATTTTTGTGGTATTATCTCAGGACTGGAGGCAACAGTGTTGGGAGGAGGTGATATCACTGGGAAAGAGTGATAAAGTATCTGCGGTAGCGGCGAGCAAGTTCAAAGATTGGGAAGAAAGAGTTCACATTTGCAAAACGAGAACAAAAAGAAAAGGTAAGGAATAGTGCTCAAAAATGGGCGAAATTTAGAAGGGCGGAATATGGTCAGACTGGTTTGATAAAGATGTGCGCCCTCAAACGGCGGCATCAGGTAAGTAAAATTCTTATTTTAGCACATATCTATGGGGCAACAATTGCAGTTATGGTAGGTCAAGATGCAGCTTTGGATGATACCAACGTGGTGAAGTTAAAGCGTCATCTACAAGCTACGAAGGTAAACGCGAGTTATAAGGAGCTCATGACTCACTTTGATACTACGACAGGCACAGGGTGGGCCAAATTACACAAGTGCTGTCAGTAGTGACTATAGAGCAGGAAGCAGTGGATACTTCCCATCATTCGCAGTCAGATTCTCTGGCGGTTCGGTACTAAGGGCTATGCAGTTGACAGCGTTGGTGCGCAGGCCTTTCGAAGTGACGACCGAATACGCCAACCATCACACATGTATGCTGGCACATACAAAGCTGAACCACAAAGTGGAAATCACAAAACGTGCTACGAGAACAAGAAAAGAAGGCCAATCCAGAAGGATTTTCACTGGTAATTCAAAATGTGAAAGGCTTCACTCGTTACGGGCAATGGCAACTTATAAACATTTATGGACCGGCCGACTCAGGAGCCAGTCGGACGAAATGCTACAATACGCTTGACAAGTGGTTTTTGAAGACGACGGATTTTACGATTTTGTGTGGTGATTTTAATTGTGTGGAAGATCCGGTGTTAGATCGAAACGGAGTCACGAAACAGATAAAAAAAAGAGTGTCAGGAACTCACCACTTTACGGCAACGGAGACACCTACAAGATTCACAACTAGTCCAATACAACGTATGGCTGGATAATAATATATCAGTGGAAATTACGTTTTGGCGCGAACAATCGGCAAGCCGCCTGGATCGATTCTATGTCTCGGTAGAACAGTTTTGGAGGGTACTATGGACCGAAGTTAAGCACCCAAGTATCCCGTCTGATCATGAAGAAGTCAAGTTATCTATGAATCAAGTCAAGGAGGGCCAGACCAAGACTAAACGATATGCGAAGTTAATTTACCCATTATGTGGACAGCGAAGTGATGCAGTAGCGGAAGAAATCCGGCAGCAGGCTCATTTGGAAGTCTACTCAATTCTAGGTGGAGCAGACAAGTGGGACGAAAAATTACGTGTGTGGAAATCGGCGATCAAGACGGTGACGAATCGGCAAGCCAACAGGAGAAGACGAAAAGCACAGCGGCTAAAGATGTTACTTTTTGACAATGTCCTAACCAGACAGGACTGTATGGATACAGAATATGTGGAATTGTGGAGACAAAATCGATGGAGGACGGGAAGAAGGTATCATAGGTCACCCAATACTGTTAGGTGGTTATTTCGAAGAACTTCGATTTGGGAGTCTAACCAAACGGTGACGAATATCAGCCTACCGGATACTAGATCAAACTCTCATATGGGGACGATTGCAGATAAAATTGTTGCAGGGTGGCTGCCGATACTAGGGACTTCACATAGAACAGTTGAGAACTCGAATTTGGAAAACAAGTTGGAGAGATTTGCACCGACCCATAACTTTATCAAGGTAACCGATGCAGAAAATGTGGTCCTTTTAGCTCCAATAGAGGAGGCCGACATTCTTCAAGCAGTAAAAGGGCTTGAACGGCGGAAGGCGGCCGGGAAGGATGGATTCAAAAACGATTTCTTTAAAGATTTTGTCGAGGATATGATGGAAGATCTGTTGGTAGTTTTCAATGACGTTTTGAGTGGAGGTAATCCTCCTTCTTCCTTTAACAAAGCGATTATTATCCCCTTAAGAAAAATGGGGATTCGGATAACGCCATGGATTATAGACCGATATCGTTGTTGCAGACTGGATATAAAGTTTTTACCAAGATCCTAGCACGACGACTGCAAACATGTTTGGCACGGCTCATTGAGGACTCGCAGCAAGGTTTTGTACATGGCAGGAGAATGGACCGCTACGTTATGATGATGATGGCGATTTTAAAGCAAGGAAAAAGGAAACCGGTGAGCGCAGCATAAGACAGTGAAAGTGTTCTGTTATTGGACTTTGCAAAGGCCTATGACACGGTCGATAGGACCTATTTACTGCAAGTTTTACAAAAAAATTGGATTCTCGTTGGCCTTTATGAATGAAATGAGAAATTACATGAGAAGACGACTGCGCAATTCTTGGTCAATGGAAAACAATCAAAGGAAATGTAGGCCATTTCCGGGATCTGCCAGGGATGCCCATTGGCTCCATTATTGTTTATTTTAGCGGTGGGGCCACTAGGAATTGCCCTACATATGAATGAGACATTAACAAGGTATCACCCTAAGCACCGGAGCTGACTCTTTTGACCACTTTTTTTCGGCTTTTGTAGATGACTCTACAATTTTTCTAAAAAGAGCAGGACAAGTAGGTACAGCATTACAAGTAGTGAAGACATTTGGTGAACTTTGGGGATTACAGGTGCAACCGAAGAAATGTGTCCATATTTTCTGAAACTAGGTCGCGCCTCGAACATCATGGTGGGGTATTCCAGTCTTTCAGGTCAACCAGTCGACGCGATATCTGGGATATGAGATTGGTGCAGACAAGTTAAGTGAACGGAACTGGGCACATCGGTTAAAGGCGATACAGTGACGATCTATCATCGCAGCAAAATGTGGCACTTCGGTGCTAGAGAGGTTGCAACTATTTAATGCTGTGGCTTTACCTGCTATTTTGTTTACAGCGAAGGTTTTCTCTCCGGACCCGGTGGTGATAAGGAAATTAATTGGTTTCCAAAAGCGATTCATATGGAATCCTACTCGGGATGAAGGGCAGATTAAACACAAAATGTCGCCAACCTTAGTGTATTTCCCCAAACATGCGGGCGGTCTGGGGTTGATTTCCATCCCACTGGCTATCCACATTCTGTTTGTGAAAGAACCAGCGTGTTGGATGATCGAGCCAAAAACCAGTATTCACTAGCGTGGCGAATCTACAGTGATTTCTTTCCATATGCAGGAGTCGGAGCGTTCCTCTCTCCGGCAACCAGACAATTCGCCATAAGGGCGGTACACCGAGGAAATGATTATGGGCTAAACTTACGTACGTTATCTCAATATTTTGGGCCGGAGCCAGAGGAAGAGGATATAATCCAAAGGTACGTAAAGAAATTTATACCACAAGAACTAACGCATATACAGCGGACAGAAATGTTTCCTACTACAGCAGTCAGAGATGTTGACACAGTGAACATTACAATGAGTGGTGACGAGCCACCTTGGCACAGTGCCATGCCGGAAGAGATCCAAGCATTTTGGGGAACTTTCCATTGGTGGAAAAACCCTTGGATCTTGGAAGCGTCAGAGACAACAGTACCATATCGGAAGTACGATAAAATTGCGAAAGTTCCAATCCGGGAGCTCAAAATCTGTTGAACCGGGATGGACACCTTTTCTTGGAAAGCGCGCATGACGGAAGACGGAGGACACACCAAGGCTAAGGTGCTAAGATGGTTAGCGACGATGATTCTTTTCTCACCAAGGGTATGCGTTGGCCAATACATTGGTCAAGATCCCCCACTACAAATCACAGCTTGTCCAGTCAAGCTCCGACAGGCATGCTGGACCACAAGTTGCAGAGAGCGGATCCAAGGACGGGATGTAATCACTGGAGAAGAGTGGGGATGTGTTCAACTACCGGACGGATTTTGATGGGTCGACGAATCTTCACGCGGTAAAGGTCTAGTGGTAGACAACGACATGGATGAGGTCAAGTACGTGAGCTTTAAGGCCAACCCGCATGTGCACAGCTATCCGTGGAAATCAAAAGAACACACTGGATCAAGGACAATGCAACACTGGTTACGGGGATCGTTTAGAGATTTGTATTATAAGTACATATATCTTCGTCACTGAATGGAGTTTTGGAGAGCTGGAATAAGAAAAACGAGCGGGAGACATGGGGACGCGAAGCTCAAGATCAATCAATACAGGAGTTATGGTGTCATGGCAACATGTTAACAGATTATCAGACGTGTGTCGTGTATTGAGTGGCCACTCACCAGCTGAATGTTTACTTCCCAGATTACGAGGTCGATAACGCCTGTCGCCTTGATAAGGAGTGTAAGGCAGAGGGGAAAGGGGTTACTCATATTGTGTGGGGGTGTAAAGGGGCCCTATCCTTTTGGGCCCGGCTTATAAGTTATTGGCATCGATGGGTTGCTCCGATGGACACAGTATTTTTATTTAAGCAGACCATAGCCCAACGGAGAGCGCCGCCAGTATCACAAAAATCCAAGCTCCGTATCATTAAGAGGTGTGATAAGCAAGCTGACGACTGTCTGAAGCAAGTCCCAAGGTTGTGGTGGGCAATTTGCTCAATTGGTTTAACATGGACATGGAGGGTGCGAAATCTAGTGGTGTTCCAACAGCAAAGTTGGAATCCATACAAATTCACGGAGTTCATTTGGTCGATGACGATGGAGAAAATTAGGGCAGTTGCAGAATTCGAGAAGAGAAGAGCAGACTTATGGATACAAGGCATGCAATTTCAGATATGTTTGGAGTATTTATGTGGTGTAGTCGCTCTCAGAAATTCTTTCTAAGATACGAACACCCACGGGGGGCCCAGATGACTGACTGTCGGAGGGGGTACTCCGTCCATCCAGGTCTTGATCCGATCCGGCATCCGGCCGGCTGGATCGGCCACTTCCATCACCTTGATCGTGACGACTTGGATGATCCATGTTCGAAAAGCTCACCTTGTGTACCCGTCAGCACTGACGTTGCGCTCTCTTGATGGACCCTAGGGCGAAAAGTTAAAAGTCCGTTGAATAGGGAGACGAGGGTTAGGATTAGGGGTAGCTCCTGGGTGGAAATCCTCATCGGGGAGCTGAATTGGCAATATACTTGAAGTTTGTATACTGGGAGGGCTGGACCGAGAATAATCGATCTGCCAGCCAAACCAATAACAATAAAGGGGTAAATTCAGTCGTGTATAAAATAGGGAATCCAAATGAAACTCCACAAACTTCCACAGTAAGCCAAAACGTTACCACACTTTCCAATACCAGATATAACCGTGTTCAAAACACGGGCGACTTGAGGTGAGTATACACGACGCAGCGACTCCCGGTCAGGGGACTTCCGGTGGGTTACTTTAACCTTCCCCGTGCAAACCAATAGCAGCAAGAGGGGACCTTGTTAGCCCTCTGCTGTGAACCAATGAAAGCGACTTGTGTCTAAGAAAGCGAAACGTATACTGATTTTTAGCCCTATGTCCAATACTCCCTTTTGTGTAACCTACCCCAAATAGCCCGGCTGGATAGTTATGTGTCTTACCTGAAGTGGTCCAGTTAGCTTTATCCGGATGCTCTTTTGCGTACTGTATACCAAACCCCTCTTTTGTGTACTGTACACCAAACCCAGCCGGTTGGTAGGGCCCTTGACGCGGATCTTCAAAGATATATTGGCAGGTGAGAAACCGTTCATTTTTGAAGGCAGTGGTTATTCCGTTACGCAAGAAAGGGGATTTCAGTAACGCTCAGGACTATCGGCCAATTTCTTTGCTGACAACCGGGTACAAACTTTTCGCAAAAATTATAGCTCGCAGGCTACAGTCCTTTTTGGGGCAGTTGATTGGGGAAACCCAACAGTTGTTTGTCTCCGGTAGACGAATGGACAAAGCTGTCCTTATGATGAAGTCTACTTTCGAAACATATCAGTCTAAGCAAAATGTATCGGCGGCCCAGAGTGTGGGGTTTTATTTTTAGACTTCAGCAAAGCCGATGATACGGTTGATAGGAAGTACCTATTTATGGTTCTACGGCTATTTGGTTTCTCGGACCATTTTATTGACTTGATGAAAAGAATTCATGCAGGAACGACAGCAGAATTCTTGGTAAATAATCAGTTTTCGGAGCCAATAGAAGTTAAGTCAGGAATACGGCAAGGGTGCCCTTTAGAGCCTCTTCTCTTCATCTTAGCGGTCGAGCCACTTGCTTTAGATCTACTTCAGGAAAGGAGAATAGAGGGGATTCACCCTATAAAAAGCGATCCGTCCATACAACATCGGTTTTCAGCTGTCGTAGATGACTCAATGATTTTCGTACGACACGCAGAACAAGTGCCAATAGCCCTGGACGTTGTCCGTCAGTTCGGGGATCTGTCGGGGTCGCAAGTTCAACCAGCCAAAAGTATTTTTTTTAAATTCGGTGTATGTATCAGAAACGTTGTACACTTTACCGGTTTTACCGGAAGGGGAAACCATAAGATATCTCGGATATTTCTTTGGGTGGGCGAGTTTAACAACAGTAAACTGGGCACTGCGAATTCGGAGTATACAACGGAGATTAGAAACGTCAACGGAATGTGGTACAGCCTTTATGGAATGGAAGAGTACAATTGTTTAACGTGATAGCGATTCTTTCCATTTTGTTAACAGCGCGGATGTTCGATCCCCCGGCTGACGTAATGCAAGAACTCGTGCATATTCAGAAGGTCTTTCTGTGGAGAAATAGGACGATTGGTCAGAAAGAGCGTCATAAGATCTCGCCGACCTTACTCTTCACCCCGCATGTGGCCGGGGGAATGGGTCTCATCTCGATTCCGGTGGCTTTAAAGGTACAACGATTAAAACTGGCATGCCAGTGGCTTATTGTGACGCAGGATTGTTATCAAAGAGCATGGCTAGATTTAGCCAGCATAGAATCAGACATTTCATCAAGGTCGGTGATAACTCCACTAAAAGGTTACACAGTGTGTCAAGCGGGACGAGGAGTGGAACCGGGAAGGTTGAAAACAGTGGCAAGAACAGTCATGGAGTGGCTTGGTCCGAAACCTCATGATACCGAGCAGTTACAGGATTATACTCAGCGGGTATTACCTCAGGCAATTGGTATCATGGATACAAGACTGGGGATGAAAGGGCTGGGTGTTAAACAGGGCGATGAGGTTTTGATCACATTGGACATTGATGCTTACCCATATCACGACCTGCTCCCTCACATGATGATCCCATTTTGGGGTACTCACAGTTGGGCATCTAAGACCTTGGATTAGAGAAAAAAGGGCGATGATGCTAGTTCCGAGGAAATATGACCGCATCCCGTCTGTACCCTTTCAAGAATTAGGCATATTGCGACTAACGAAAACTACTTATGTGTGGCAGGTGCAGGGGGTGCAAGAGATTTCACACACTAGCGGCAAAATAGGAAGGTGGTTATGTTCAATAATCATAGCGTCTCCAAGAGAAGAAGTTGGGCATTATATTGGAGAACGGTCACCATTACTTTTTTTCGAGGACCTGCATGCTTGGAGTCGTTTACATGGGACTTAGTAGCACCGGGACACGTTCGAGGTAGAGGGACATCTGAAGGAGAACAAGTCCACCTCACACAACAAGCAGATGGGATCATTTAGAAGATAGTATCCAGCACAATAATAGGAAATGATGACAATACGACGCTCGTGAAGAGTCAGTAGTATTCCACCCTCATCCAGATATTCACCTTATAGGCTGGACAGTTGATGAAAAAATACACCTATACGGAAGATATGGCCCAGATTACGCCGGTCCTTTCGAAAGTTGTATTTCCATGGGATAGCACCACAACTGAAAACTCTACTGGTGAAGTGAAAAAAACATTGCGATACGAGCTCTTGGTGGAATAATCTACAAGATGTTGAACCCAATCAGGTATGGGATCATGATAATATGATGACTAACTATCAAGTGTGGGTACAGTTTAGAGCTGTCACTACGCAACTTAATACCTTTTACGTTCGGACGCATACAGACAGGATGTGTGCGCTAGATGAACGATTTACCAGTATGCGGACAGATATTCTCTGGGAATGTAAACGTGCTCGAGCCTTCTGGCGATGTGTGATACAGCAGTGGAGAAGAATGATGATTACGTATTCGGTCCTGGGTACTTTTCAAACCGCGGTTGTGACTCGGTATAGGTATACGTATCAAAAAGGCGATGACGCAACAACATGGATGGTATGATGATACATACACGGAAGTGTTTCATCGGCTCTGGAAAGGACTCTGTGGGATCGGAATGGCGTGGTTATGGCAGTTTCGTAACCAAGCTATATTTCAAGGAATAGTGAAAGATGCATACGATCATCTCGGATTCATCTGGTGCCAATGTCGTGCTCAAGTCGAGGCAGTGGCAGATTATGAATCAAGAGTGTATGCACCAAGGAAAGAAGGTATCCGACTGAAAATCAGTTCACAGTGCATTTTCGATCAACCTCCAGCACCGAATCAAGACTCTCGTTTGCTCGAGTCGTTTCGACTCGTCATGGGCGACGCGAACACACTCATTATGATCCTCACTATGTCGCGAGCTTTGGGACGGCCTTCAAGGATTGAAATGCAGATAATCCATAAGCATCAAGACCGATCGAACGGGAAGAGTATTGGAACCGATTCGTCATTATGAACGGGTATAGCAGAGAATCGGTTGTTAGTCCTGAGCCCACGTAGGACGACGTCTGGAGCTTTGCATTCTACGTTGAAGTGTTGTACACAATCCAGTTGTGAATAAGGAGGCTGGCCTGAGCCTAGATTACATTCTAGATTGCACATGCTCATAGTAGCTAATGGTTAAGACTAATTAGACTATATTTTACTACTACCACTAAACCCAGCCGGATCGGCCGGAATGCTCATTGGTGTACTGTACAACAAACCCAGCCGGATCCGCCGGATGGCCATCCATCTAAGCTCACTTAACCGCTGACGTTAGCACCTCTTGGCAGCTCCGCGTCCAACCCTGGCGCCTCATCCGTCTTCCGCACCGCTCAGCCGTCTTCAGGCGTGGACATCCTTCAGACCATCCGTCCCTCGGTTATCCACCATCGACAGTCATCCGATCTACCTCTGGCTAGTCCGGGTACAAGTCCCTTGATATCACTTCCTCCTGGCTCGACTCCCTGCCTGGCAACCTTCTGCCGCCAGAGAATACATTCAGCGGCTACTAGCCTACGTCCCATGTTGGCCGGTCCAAGCAGCCGGCTAGGACCAACATTTCCACCAATCAGGTGGGTGCATTCACTTCTCATTAGCTCGTTAACTTCCAAGTCACTTCACCACCGCTGCCCCTGATTCTTGTCGCAGCCGCACAACGGTTGAGGAACGATCTCACTACGTTTCTCGCACTTCAACTCCTCCGCCGTTCCTATGTCCGGTCACGACGATACCCGCACTGACTCATCGTCGGGTCATCCGGTACTTGCGGGTGCTCTCGAACACCTCCAGCAGCTGTCATCCTGCGTCTGTCGGTAGCCGACCCGGGCAGCTAGCTTGGACCAATATTTCCACCAATCAGGTAAGTGGATTTACTTCTCATCAGTCCGTTAATTCCGGAACAATTTCACCACAGATCAGTTCGGTTAACCTATTGATCTCGACCAGTTCGGCCAATATAGTATCCTCAGTGATCGTCGATCCAACCTGATGACGCATGGCCATGATCGCCAAGTAATCCGCGCTCCGGTTCCAGTCCCGTTTCACATGCAGAAGGTCATGGTCCAGCTTTTTTTGCAGGACTTTCATGACCCGATCGTTCAGCAACATGAGAGAGGGTGCCTTGCCGTCGGTCTCTCCAGTCTTCTGTCTGATTACCAGGTTTGAATCTCCACAGATAATTACTCTTCCCTTTCTTTGTACGCTAAGCAGATCCAGACCGAGCAGCAGAGTGGAAATAGTGTCCAGAAACGTCCGAAGATCGTGGATGTTATCACGTTGTCGGACCCTGAATCGAATGATGATGGTAGCGATCGCCTTCCCAAAGTCGACCTGATCACCGATCGGGAAAGTGTCAAAGCCGACCGGGTAGAGGAGGTTGATCAATTAGGATACGCGGTGTTGATTTAACGAATTGAAATCGGATGCGGATCGGAAGACGGATGACATGTCTATGTCGCCTCCTTGTCAGGTAGGACTCGAAGAAATAGATCCGGAGGACGATCAAGTGTGTATCCATGAAGACGGTGACCAGTATATCGACGATATCGAAAATCGGATGGCTGTTCTTCCGGAGATGTCACCTAATGTGCTGGAATTCACCATATATTACCAACAGGTCGGCGACCTAGAGGTCATCGCTCCCGAAAAGATCGATCTCCTTAGGAGGATTATCTGGAAAAAGCGGCATTTGTTGATCGGGAAGGGCAATGCCCTACCCCCCGCCGCGTATGGAGCTGTTTGCGACATCGATGTGTGTGTGTAGGGGGGGGGGCGCTAAGCCAATCACCCAACGTTGCCATCGAGTCACGCCACACTATCGGGAAAAGTTATCCGACCTGATCAAGGGCTTACTAAGTACAAAAACTATCCCACCGTCATATCGCCTTGGGTTTCACCGATCGTGATCGTAATTAAGAAGAATAGAGTCGATATTAGACTCGATCACAGGCTGGTCAATAAGCTTACAAAGCTTATGGTGTATCCAATGCCCCTGATCAATGATCTACTTAAGAAGTTGGATAAGATCTCCTCCAATACACTCGAAAAGTTTCCTCCACTTTCTTTGTTTTGATCATTTCCATCATCAGGTGAATTGCGAAGCCGAGTTCCTCCAAGGACTTCTGTTCTGGATTTGGAAATTGGGTCCACCACAATGGTGCGCTTGGCCGGATCACTTGGTGACGCTGGATACACCGTGATTCATATGATGATGGAAATGATCAATCGATCAAAGTGGAGGAAATTTATCGAGTGTATTGGAGGATGGCGTATCGCCTCCGCTACTGCCCACATTAAAAAGGAAGCGATGATTGACCTCGTCGGGAGGAGTGCCATGTCGATATTAAGGATGAAATTACTCCCCATAAGGCGCCGACCGGAGCCGGCATGGGTAATGGCAATACGAACTATAACCCGGGAATGAACAAGGTCCCAATCTCGATCCTATGTATAAAAAAAACTTGAAAAAGAGCATAAGAAGAGAGGGCGGATCAATACGATCCACCTAAGAAATATAGCAGTTCCAAAATAAAGATGTTGACGATGATACAGGAAAAAGTACCGAAGCTATTGAGGTGATCATGGATAAGCATTTCAAACGAGCATTTTACTTGCGTGAGTTGGGTATTTCCTGAAGAAAAAAATCAAGTCATGAATATTGTTCACCCTAACATTCTCGGGAAATTGGAAGGTCAATCAGCCAAGCCGATCACCTCCGGCATCTGATCACGACCTTGTTTGGCCTGATCAAGGAGGTCGGCATTTCTCCAGATGCCTGTGGTTTGAAAACGCTCTTCAATATGGATAACGATACGATCATCGAGTGCAGTGTGACGTTACATGATCACTTGACTTGTTAGTCGTAGCGATTCGTCCTGACCCATTAGCGCTGGCTGATAGTTTACACCGAAAGCAGCTGATCGAACACCCCATGCCTAACGTTGCACAGGCCGGCGTTTCGGTTTACGGATCTGCCCCGTCTGTGGCTGATTCTACTGACACGTATATCGGGATAACCCGTATGACGCTAGGCCCAAAGGGATCGAGCTGATTGGCGCCAAGATCGCAGTGCAAAGTCTTAAAAAAGGAGAGACCGGTCGATACGGATCTGAGGAATAGTCATGTTGCCGCTCAGGATGATTTGGAAGGTAATATGGTCCAGAAATGATTTTACAAATATGCGTAAGGTTCCCCGATCAGATGCAAACCATGTTTGCGTCCATAAAGGAGCGTTAATCCACAAGAACAACGCGGGTCACAGCAACATATACCAGATCAGGGACGATCGAGGCAACGACGACCAAATTGAGACTGGTCGCACCCAAAGTTGGCTTCAACCCCTGCGGACAATCCATTCGGTCACATGAAACTGCTGTTGGAAGAGCCCGACTCAATTACCGAGGATTGCTGCCTGACCGTCCTTCATTGGAATGGAGGGTCCCGCTTAGACCAATCTCCATGGTGGCTAACCTCCTCTTTCAGGTCAGCTATTCCTGAACTCTTCATGCCTCCGAATTTCGTCGCAATTGCAGAGCCAAGCGCCATACGGGTATGCCGACTAATGATTCCGATAAAACCACTTCCGAAGGAGATGACTCATATAAAAAGGATCCAGAGTGCCCTCCGGCCGCCTTACGTGGAGCAGAAGGTGAAGGTGGAACCTATGAGCATCATCCTCCGTGGTTTTAACAATCTACAAAAGGTACCAAGCGATCGCTGGTTGCCTACTTCAGCTTGTTCGCCTTCTGGGTGAATAGATGATTCGGGACAAAAGTGGCGGTATTAATACCAACCTGTTTAGCCCTCCAATTAGGGTCAGGTGACTACCGGAGGAGATAGGAATAGGGATGTTTCTTTTGTTTTCCTACAAATTTTGGGGCGTGTACCCCATCCATCCGCAAAAACTGACCCAGCTCTCAAAGATAAAGCATTCGTTCCAGATCAGCTTCATTGACCATATGTGGCTGTACATCCATCTTTTCCGCTTCATCTTCGAAATATGCCCGAACTTAAGCTGTCTTAACATGGGCTGCCCATCCGACAGGTAACCTGGATCCATGTCAGATAGTTTTTCCATCCGGTCTTAGCCAATCTTCTGTTTTTTCGTCTTTCTAGCATCGATTACGCACATTTGTACCTTTGGACCATGGACAAAATCAAGATGTTTCCTCGGACGATATTGATCTGCACATATAATCCGAGCTAGCTCTGGTTGGAGCCAGCGTAGTAATATCATCCTTGATGTCGACCTCGTACTTCTTGCAATCCGAGTCGACAGCCACATCCTTTAATATTCAGCAGCAATGGAGGCAATATGCCTTTCCCCGATGTACCCGACGCAACATCCTCAACAAAATTTAACCGGGTTTTGGTTTTCGCTCGCTAGGGACCCGCGGTGATATCCAGGGTCACGAAGAGATCGGAGCACGCGCACCATAGTAGTGTAGTTTATCTTGGGAATTCTTTCCGAGTTTCGAGCTCCCACGGAGGGAAGCTGACTGTGGGGGAATTTCGCTCATCCATGGGCCAGGTCAGTATTGGGTCGGCCTGACCGGTCACTACCATCACCTTCGTTATGTGAGACATGATGATCCATTCTCGCTGACATCCCACCTTGTGTACTCGTCAGTACTGTTGGTTACGCCTTCTCGGAGGACTCTTCAGCAAAACGTCAAGGTGCCCGGTTGGGGCAGTGGTACGAGGATTGGGACTAGGGTCGCTCCTTGACAGACAACTTTACCTGGGAGCGGGTGGTGGCTATACTAGATTCATTATACCACCGATGCTGAACTGAGGTTACTCAATCTGTCAGGACAATACAAAATAGGGGGGTTACTCCAATATTATGCGAACGAACGTGACTCCAAACAGGTTTCCAAACTCTTCCACAGTCAGCCAAACTTCACATACCCCTCCACTACAATTAAAAACGTGTTCCAAACACGAGCGACTTGAATGAGTATAAACACTTCAATGACTCCTGGTCAGGAGACTTCCGTGACCTTCTGGAATGTACGAGTGTTTTGCAATCAACAAGAAAATTGCAACAAGTGGTTAACACTCGTAAATTGTGACACACTGTCACAAAATGAAACTAAAAAGTGCTGTAAATTGGGAAAGTGTATTATCCACATACCCGTCTGGAATACCTCCATCGTCTAAATGTCGCAGGCATGAGGGCGAGCATACCGGTTAAAGAAGATGCCAGCCGGTCGGAAGCCGCTCGGGAACATGTGGAGCATTTTATCGGCACGTTGGACGATCGGGAGCTGGCGGACCAGCTGGCGTTACTGCGATTGAAGAATACCACGGAGCTGGAACCGACGCTGCGCACTTACCAAAGAGCGAAGAAGCGAGGCCCCAAGGCAGCCGTTGGAGCCGGCAGATTCAAGTCACGTTTTAACCCGGATCAAGGAAGCCGCCCGCCATCCACCAGGACGGCCCGAGCCGTCCGCATGGTCGCCCGAAAGTCGGATGCGACTAGTTCGGA
>MIQA02003542.1:0-15223 GCA_001887855.2 Sclerospora graminicola | reverse complement strand
ACTTGCCTTTGCATCTGAACGCTGATCAGAGGCTGATCAGCCCTGATCACGATCGGCATAGTAATCAGCCGAGTGATGAGGTGGTGACCAGGCCGATCAGCTCTTGATCACCTAGGGAACGCTCTGGGTCATCATCATCACGACTCAATTCATCTGCTAAGCCATCCTGGCGTCCGTAGGCAAAGAATCAGCATCTCGCCATGTCTCTCGGAACCGTTCACCGTAGACGTCGTGGCGGGCAACGTGCCACTCGTTGAGCTGGGACGAGAACCCTGCTAGTATGATCGACAAGTCAATGACGCTCTGTGACACCGCTTGCCATACTTGACGAATCCAGCCCGTCACGACGTTGATGGATGGCTGCTTTGGGTTACCGCCACGCGTATATTCGACCTGATCTTACAGCTTCCAGGCGTCAATCAGCGGCCCCATCTTGTCCTTGAACGACTGGTAGATGCCAATGTCACCCGCCTGAAGGTTGGGGGTGAGACCACCAGGAATCACTGTCATGCTGATCTGCCGCTTGGCACAATGAGCCTTGACTTCACGCCCAATATGGGCTCGCATAGAGTCCCAGACGACGGTCTTCTTCTGGCCGATCCAGAGCAGCGGATGTTTTACGTTACTATAATTGAATTATTGATGTTGATACTAAAATGTGTTTGTTTGTTTTACCATTTCAGGTGCGAACAATGGCCTATTGTCTTTATTTGTATTAAAATTGATTTTGTTGATGTTGATATTCCGACCTCCATACCCCGTCAGGGCAACCATATCACAATGACTTTATCCGATCGGGCCTGATCGGGCCTGATCGGGACTCTCCGCATCTTCCCTGGATGAATCCATCGGTGATCATCGTTCACACAACTTGTCACTCCACATGCCCGACTTCATTCCACATCTAATCTTCATTGCTCGGGCACAATCAGCCGATCAGGCCGTAACTACGTGTCATGATCAACTTCAACCACTATACCATTCATAGATCGGCCGGACGGCTATCCTTGACACGTCAAGTCAACAGTTGCTCACTTCGTTTTACATCCACGGGAACTCCACTTAGTGATTGTGATAACGATCGTGATCGTGATCTCCATCGTTCCATCAGTGTCTGGGACTGGGCGTAATGACAGTACTTGGCTGATTTCTTCACATCGTGAATACCCGTTGTCTGCCACCTTTTCATCGTAACTGTGATCGGCCTTTCCCACCCATCAACCGTCATATGTTGATGGGTGTTCCATCGTCACCAATCAACGGCCATGTGTGGTCCACTTCATTCTCAATATTTTCCGATCGCTTTACCACAGCCGCCCCTGAGACAAACTGCAGCCGCGCAACGACTGCAGTTCGACTCACTCACTTCCAAACTTCCTCTCTGGCGATCATCATGGCTGACTCAAGCCGATCTTCTCTTCCTTCTTCGTCATCTTCGGCTGCCCGCCCGATCGCTGCCTCGCCTTCCGTTTCCAGTTCGACTAATCCCGCGATCGCCCCGATCACGACTTCGGCGCCGATCACGACCAGCCTCATACGTCCAACGACGACCATGACTTCGTATCGCCCGCCTTGGAATCCATCCGCTCGACCTTCTTCAGATCGCTCCCTCCGTTACTTGGAACAGCTCGGCCGTCTAATAGATGGATCGGGTTCGCTCACGTTGGGGTCCGTGGAAGCTTGTCGACTACGGTCGGAACTCCGAAGTGCAATTCCCGAGTTGGTTTCTCTATATGATACCAATCGGGCACTTAACGCTGAGTTATCCGACCGTCGGATCGTTGCCGATACCTTGACACATGATTCTGCTGATCTGGCTAGCCAGCTGTCGACTCTTCGGCTAGATCACGACCGACTTGACCAAGACTTGCAAGACATGACTGATCGCGTTCAGAGTTTGACGATGGAGCGTGATCAGCTATCAGCTGACCTCGCTGCTCTGCGCCTCTCCAGGCCTTCGGACACCGTCGCCTCTTTACAGTCGCTGATCGGTTCGCTGACTATTACCATCTGTCATCGAAGTACGTTTATCCCGTTCACTTCTTCTGTAATCCGTAACTGACTCTCCATGTTTTTTTCCAGACGAACGTATTGAGGCGATGAAAGACTCGATGGTCAAGATGGCGGACCACTACAACGGCTCGATGATCACCGTCGTGACAAGATCTGCACTGCCGAGGACGTAGAGCGTCGGGAAGTCGAGGTTCGCTACTCGGATAAACAGGTCCAGCTCCTAGTCAAGCAACTTTCCGATTCTCGCATCGGCCGCGCCGACATACAGAAAAGGTTGTGCGAGAGTCGGAAAGCGGCTGAAGATTTCCGGCGCGAGCTTAATATTGCTCGGGTTAAACTTGAAACCCTAGAGATCGATGATCGCGCCTGGCTCCAGCATAACGCCGACTTGAGAACCCTCGCGGTGCAGACTATGGAGAGGTGGACCAAACCGAACACCGGTTCGGGGTCAGTTCGGACGGCCTTACAACGGCTTCCTGAGCTGATCAGCTCCTTCACTCCGTCTGGAACACCACCACAATCTTCTGAGTCTGCCCCGCCATCACCAGCGACTTCCGTCGCTTCCTTGCCGACCGATAGTGCTGATCAGCCCGTGATCAGCATTGCCGCGGCTTCTGCGTCTACTGAATCTCGTTTATCAGCGACTTCGAGATCAGCGCCTTCGGTCTTGAGTTCTGAGAAGCGCAAGCGGACCTGCTCGTCAAAGAAAAAGATGTCTCCCGCCAAGCGCTCTCGTCTCATGGTTGACTCGGACGATGAATCGACTGATCTGGACGAGAGGACGTTGTCCGTTCTGGCCCGATCGCGCAGTACTGATCGCTGCACTCCAGCGCCAACCCTTTCCGGCGTAAGTTCGCTGGCCCAGGCCGTTACTTTGCTTGAGTCAGATGACGAGGATGACGATGATCTTGAGGAGGAACAACCGGCTCCGGCTGATCCCAACGTTCCTCCAGCGGCCAATAGGGCAGTGATCGCCCCGCCGCTCAATTTCACGGGCGTTTTCATCCCGGCGAAACGATCGTCGATCGAGCAGGACGATTACAGTTATAATCCGAACCAAAGGTTCATGGATTTGTACGTCGTCATGCAGGGCAAGCCGACTTCTGCTCACATGGCAACACGGAAACCTTGGCGTGCTGATCAGGTATGGGATCTGACGCCTCAGGTTCTTGCTGTGAGGCACAAACTCGTCCCTCGCTTGTGGTCCCGCCCGCCAGGCTGGATCTTTCCGACAAGATCGCCGGCGCCCAAAGACAAGCAGTGGCAACCGAAGGTGCTGACCAGAGGCGCTATTGAGCTTCTGATCGATTCAGCACCTTGGGATGTCCTCCTGACACCTATGCCCGGGCTGACGTTTCCTGATCACCCTTGGTTTGTCGAGCTGCAGGGACGCTTGGCTTTGTATTACCAGGAACACGTGCAAGCGATATGGGAGGCGACTCACCATTTCCCGATCACGGCGGCGATGCGCAAGGACGCGTGGATCGAGCATTACCATCATGCTCGCAAGCGTCGACGCACCAAAGCCGGGGCTGCTTGGGCCGCGATCTGCGATTATATCGTCGACGGGATTCAGCACGGCGAGTGTGATCTGGACGTTTTCCTGTTTCCTGGCGTGCTGCATTTACCTGTTCGTCGAGCGGGATCGCGAGGACTCAAGGCTGACGGCGGGGAGTGGTATCCCGGTTATGGGCATCTAACTCCGGTCGCCACGTTGCGTGATTGCCTGATCTGGACCGATCAGCAGGAGCCTTGGCGGAACCAGTTCCGATCAAGCCCCATGGATCATCCAGGGTTCGCGGTTTCTCGCCTGCGCACGAAGTATGGCCCGTGATCGTCATGACAACCAACCTTCGTTTCGTTTTTCCATAATCATTAATATATCACGACAGTTCTTGATGATTTTCACGTTCCATATTCACACTTCCTGTTCAGGTCTCATTATTGTCTCCATCTTGTATGTCGGTCGCTCACATGTATACATATATAGTTCTTGTGCATTATATGTATGTATATGTATCCATTTACTCCAAACCAGCTCAACCACCCTGATCTCCACTTGCCCGATCATTACATTTGGCTGATCAGTCACAATGTGTCAACCCAGGCTATTGAGATTCCTGGTTGCCCTCTTCGTGGGTTTGCATCACTCCAAATCGATTTCGTCTCACCCGATCACGTTCAAACTCTCTTAATAGAGCTCCACAGTGCAGATCACGTTCATCTACCCACTCGGGATCGTCATAACCCTTCCACCGAACCAAGTAATCACGATGGGTTCGGCCAAATCGGGTCCTCTTGCCTGATCGGGTATCCAAAACCTTCTCCACTTCAAATTCGTTCTGGTCCAACTTTCTTTCCCAACTGTCTTCGGGTAAGAGAGCTTCGTCGAAGTCAAACCTTGGCTGATCATCGCATGACAGCTTGGTTTTAGGCCGATCAGGGTATTCCCGAACCAGTTTCAGCTTCGACAAGTGGACGATCGGGAAAATTCCGTAATCGGTACCTGCAGTAATCAGCCGAGCGGCATGATCACCGATCAGTTCGGCTATACGGAACGGTCCATGCCACAGATGTGCTAACTTCTTGGCATATCCTTCTTTCACGCGATCCAAGTAAAGCCAAACCCTTGATCCCGACTTGATATTATGCGAATCGGCCTGATCATTGTTCCGATCAGCTCTTTCTTGGATGGCCCTCCGCAATCGTTCGTTGACTTGCTCCCGCGCATGTTGGTAGTGACGTTGGAGTCCCATACGCCATCGACGAGCTTCGCGATCTCGACCTCGGGTGCATCCAACAGGGATCACGGACTCGATGGTAGATTGGGGGTCCCAACCATACGCCAGGTAGAAAGGAGTGTCTCCCCTGATCCGATCGAAAGCGGAATTCAACGCAAACACCAGTCTCTCCGCATATTCATCCCAATCTTGTTGCGCGGAGTCCGTGACATACATCTTGATAGCTCTAGTTAACGTCTGTACCATCCGTTCGGCTTTACCATTCGCTTGTGGACGATACGCCATAGTCGCGCTCTGTTTCTGGCCAAGCATCTGATTAAATGATCGGAACACTTCGGCCATGAAACCCGGTTCGCGATCATGCCTGATCACTTCACTAGCTCCAAATCGCCGAAAAACACATTTTTCAAAACTGCAAGCGACTTGTTGGGCTGTTCGGATAGATCCCGCTTTCGCGATCACCAATCCCGTGAACAGATCAGTCCAGATCAGCAACTCTGTATTGCCCTTGACCGATTTTGGCAGGGACGGTATGTGGTAAAGCGATCGGAAAATATTGGGACTGAAGTGGACCACACATGGCCGTTGATTGGTGACGATAGAACACCCATCAACATATGACGGTTGATGGGTGGGAAAAGGCTGATCAGAGTAAAAGGAAAAGGTGGCGGACAACGGATATTCACGATGTGGAGAAATCAGCCAAGTACTGTCGTTAAGCCCATTCCCAGACACTGATGGAATGATGGAGATCACGATCACGATCGTTATTACAGGAGTGACAGGTTGTGTGAGTGATGATAACCTAGGGGTGTGCTCGAAGATGACGTGGCAAGGCTTGATCAGGCCTGATCAGCCGAGATCGGTGTTATATGGTTGTCCATAAAGGTCGGAAGTATGGCTTAGAAGATGAATTGAGTCGTGATGATGACGACCCAGAATGTTCCCGAGGTGATCAAGGGCTGATCGGCCTGATCACCACCTGATCACTCGCTGGATCACTATGCCGATCGTGATCAGGGCTGATCAGCCTCTGATCAGCGTTCAGATGCAAAGGCAAGTAAAGTTCGCGTTTTAGCCGGGCGGAATATGAAGTGGACAGTGTCAGAAGAGCAGATCCCAAGTGGTTTCAAGGTCGTTTGTCGAAGATCGGGACGGGTTGAAGATCTTTCGAAGAGTCGGGTCGTGATCAGGGCAAAAGTGGTACAGATCAGCTTGAAGGTGCAGCCAGGATGGGCAAGGTGGTGCTACGCAACCGTGCGACGAAGTAAATAGGTTTGAAGTATAAGTCAGGCATGAGTTGGTGTACGGTACACAGGTATAGGACATTGCATATATAATAACAGGTTTTGATTTTCCCCTAAAGCAAAGAGTCGCTCCGCCACGTGTTGCGGTCATTGGGAGCACAGGGTTGATTAGTCCCCTCTTGCTCAACTAATTCCCGGTTAAGACGCGCTTAGACGCATTTTGGCTTACCGGAAGGTCCCCGACGGGTTTGTTTTAGGTGATCGAACCTCACCCTCAACGCGCACGTGTTTGGAACACGTTAATAATATTGGAAAAGGTTTTGTGGAGGTGGAGATAACGTTTGTGTATTACTGTGGAAGATCGTGGTTTGATCGCGTTTTCTTGGTTTCGTATTATCTCTCTCTCATTGGCTGGCCTGATCAGACGAACTTTCCTGATCAGCGCCTAGATACTGATTAAGTATCGACCCCAACCCGTTCTCCGGTGAAGATTTCCACCCGAGGACACCCCCCGTCTCGAGAAGGTCATTCCTTCCGACCTGATCAAGATCATCGTTTTCGTCCCCGAGTCCACCTAAGTGAGTGTAACTACCCCCGATCAACGGGTACACAAGGTGAGATGAAGTTGAATATAGATCCTGACGCGCATGAAGACCGGGGGAGGATCAGATCAGTCACCACAATGGTGATTCATCTGATTCCGATGCTGATCAGGATCGACGGAGTACCCCCTCCGATAGTTGGTCGTCCGGGCCAGTGGGTATCCGGATTCCGCCCAAGACTTCGGTCATGGATTTGGAAATCGGCTCCACCACAATGGTGCGCGTGTCCGGATTCGGACCAGGATATCACCGTGATTCCTTTGATGATGAAAAAGATGTGAAAATCAAAGTGGAGGAAACTTTTTGGGTGTATTGGAGGAAGGCGTATCGCCTCCGATGCTGTTAATATCTAAAGGAAGCGATGGTCGACCTGGTCTGGTGGAGTGCCAGGTCGAGATTAAAGATGAAACAACTCCCCATATGACCCCGATCGGGGTCGATCTGGGTTATAGTAAAGTTGACTATAACTCAGGAAAAGATCGAGGTGTTAACCTTGATCCTATGCATAAGAAGAAAATGGAAAAAGACAGAAAAAACTTGGGGGCGGATCATTGTGATCCACCTAAAAAATATGTGAAACCTAAACCGAAGATCTTCGAGGAGGACGAAGAGAAGATCGAACCAGCCGAGAAGACCACTGTCCAAGATGTGGAACGACTGTTCTATCTTCGAGAGTTTCACAAGTTCCTGGCTACCAACCGAGTGATGAAGATCATTAAACCTAAGATCATCGGGAAGCTTGAAGATCGAGCGACCCGGCCGGTGATCACAGGCAGTCAACTTGATCTGATCAGGAACCTCTTGGCGCAGATCGACGAAGTTGGCTTCACTACTGGTGCCTTCGACGCGAATATGCTATTCGATCTGGATCAAGAGACGATCAGAGAAGCTATGACAACTCTGTATGATCACCTTGCCTCGTTACTAGGGGCGAACCCAGTGGTCAGTCGCCGATCGCGGATCCTTCGTACCGATCACAGTTGGTTGAGTATCCTATGGATATTGAGTCGATATATCAATCGTCATCACAATCTGGAGCGGCCTCCACCGACTCCTCGGTTGGGATCACACGTATGACGTTGGGCCCGAAAGGGATCAAGCAGATCGACCCCAAGATCGAGTCGCAGAACAGGAAGAGAAAGCCTGAACCTGGTAGAGTCGGATCGGACGATAGTTTTGAAGATGCTCAGGAAGTGCCACAGACCAATCTGACCTCCAACACTGGTCATACCAACATGCCGGAGGTCCCAGAGCAATTAAAAACCATGTTCGCGACTATGATGAACCGATTTGCGAGTGAACAATATGGATTACCTCAGTACACACCTGGGCAAGGACAACCATTGCGATCAGCATCGAACATGAATCAGTCCGCTGAGAAACCGGTCAAGAGACCCGTGGACGTGGATATGGAATCAGTCCGATCAGCCGGAATTGTTCGTTCGATATGCCAGGCCGATCACCAAGATCGATTTCACCGATCACCCCCACGGAGTGATGTGGCCATGGAGTCAGAAGGCGAGATCAGTCAGCATTTTGATCCAGATGATCTGGACATTGAGATGCCTCGTAGGGCGAATATGGCCTCCGCGCAGGCATTTGACAGTGAATCCGGAACGATTACCCGAGTGCGAATGTCTGCGATCTCGGAATTGAAAGATTTCACCGGCAAGGATATGGACGACGATCAGGCCAGAGCTTGGTTAAGTCGAACTAAATCAGCTTTTCTGAGGGACAAGACACCGGAAGGTGAAAGATGCCTGATCTTCGCTGATCTAATGAAAGGTCCGGCCAAGAACTGGCTTAAACAGCTGAGTCGAGAAGTGCGTTTGAAGTGGCCTCGTTTGTGTGAAGAGTTTGAAGAACAATATTGCAACTCGGGGGTGTCTGTCGCTAGACAGTACTACCACATGAAGAAAAGATCCGACGAGACGCCGATCGAGTACTTACATCGGTTGAATGTTGCTGGTCTACGCGCGAAAATGCCGATCAAGGACCCACGACACCCGGATATAGCCCGCGAGCATGTCGAACACTTCATTGGTACTCTGGATAATCGCGATCTGGCTGATCAGCTAACCCTGCTCCGTATAAAGGACTCAGAACAACTGGAACTGACTCTGAGGACGCTGCAGCGGGCCAAGAGTCGACAGCCCAAGGTCGAGGTAGGATCGAACCGGTACCGGTCAAAGCCACACCCTGATCAGGGCAAGATACCGGCAGCCCGACCAGCCAGAGCGATTCGAATGATCACGAAGGAATCAGACAGTTCAGGCTCTGAAGAAGAAAGTGGCCAGTCGAGTCTGAGTTCGGACGAGGAACAGTACCGTCATGTATTTACGACGGAACCAATGTATCGCCCGAGATCATCGACTAATGGTGTGGACGGACGGAAACCTGGTGGTATTCAACCTGATCAGGACCGATCTCGTAAGAAATGTGTGCATTGTGGGTCGACCAAACATGGAGATCGTGATTGTTGGAAAAGAATTACGTGTGGAAAATGTGATCGTAAAGGTCACCCGTCTGATCACTGTTTTTTCGTGTGCAAGACCTGTGGGAAGCTTCATGACGCCGGCGCCTGCCCTATCGAAGATTTTTTTAATCTGATGCGCAAGTGGTATGTGCCGACTAAACATGCTGGTATGCTTCCACCAGATGTTGAGAAGATGTTAAACTAGATCGCTCGCCAGGTTGGAATCTGGTTCGAGCCGAGCGATCTACGTTCTGCATTTATGCATATGTCGGTAGCGGAGATAAGTTTGAGGAAAAGAAGATAACCGACAATACATGTTCTAATTCAAATTGCATCCATTGGCGTCCGATCTACAGTCTCAGAAAGGATGAATATTCCCGATCGGACGTGATCATGGAGTTGGACCTATTGCCCGGTGAATCCCGAGGATACTGGAAGTATCACCCTCCCGACAAGTGGTTTAAACAGGCTAAAGCTAATGGAAAGATCAACAACGAAAAAGTCACTATTTTATTTGACTCTGGGGCGGAAGTCTCGATTATCGACTCCGCCTTTGCTCGTAAGGTGGGATGTCGTATAGACAGTACCCAGAGGCAAGAATGTGTTGGGATCGGCGAGAGTTCATATATGACGGAAGGACGATCACGTGTTAAGATCACCCTGGCAGAATCCCTGGTCTACTATTTTAACGCTTGGGTTGGCCGGTTAGCCGGTCAAGACGCGATACTGGGGATGGATTTTATGGTGCCAGCCGGTATACGACTTGATCTGTCTCATGGAACCCTGACTCTGCCGGATGAAGTGCAGATTCAGTTATCCGGCCGACGACCTTTGTATGGTATTCATGTACGGATGCTAAAAATGGGTCAGTACGAGAATATTGGGGTGTCCCGATCAGTCGATGTCATGATTCGGTCGAGTGATCGGCAACAGAAATTGTGGTTGACCCGTGGTGAACGATGGGTACCAACGTTCGTTAAAGGTATCGGCCGATCAAGCTACATCAGGGTCACGAATATATCCGATCAGCCGCTGATCATCCACGAAGACATGATCTTAGGGATGTGATTACCTGAAGGGAAAGTACCTCGACAGATCGGATATGTTTCGGTGGGATCACGGAGACAGTTGAATGGCAGAACCTGGCTTATCAAGCCACCACGGACCTGATCAGTGATGAAGCCTTAGCGGATGAAGATACCTCACCTATGGTCGAGAAGCCGGAATATTCTACGCCGACCAAGCTGCGGATCAGGAGGCCACCAATCGAAGGGACAAGGGAAAGCCGGGTCAAAGAAGGTCCACAGATATTGAATATTATTAGGCCCGGCTCACCGAAAACAACGGATCCAGATAGCGGAAATGACAGTAAGGAGTTCAAGGACGATCATGAGAAAGAAAAGAAGGATGAACCAGCCAAAGTCATTACGGAGGAAGGTGAACCCGAAGTAAATCATCAGTCGAGTGATGTACAAGGAGCGACTCAAGATGACGCCGATCAGAAAAAGGCAGATCAGGTGGACGAGCAAGTGTGTATACACGAAGATGGCGATCAGTACATCGAAGGTATCGAGAAGCAGATGGCCGTTTTACCAGAAGTATCGCCCAATATGCCAGAAGTCACCATGGAAGATCTACAGGTCGGTGATCCCGAAGTGAACACTCCCGAGCAGATCGATCAGCTAAAGAAGATCATCTGGAAGAGGCGTCACTTACTGATGGGGAAAGGTAACGCCCTACCCCCAGCCGCATTCGGAGCTGTTTGTGATATAGACGTGGGAAATGCGAGGCCGATCGCTCAGCGTTGTCGTAAAGTTGCACCTCAATACCGGGAAAAGTTATCCGATTTGATCAAGGGCTTGTTGAGTACAAAAATCATCCGACCATCAACATCGCAGTGGGCATCACCGATCGTGATCGTGATAAAGAAAAACGGGGTCGATATTCGATTGTGTATCGACGATAGAATGGTGAATCGCCTCACGAAGTTGATGGTCTATCCGATGCCCCTGATCAATGATTTATTAGAAGATCTGGATAAAGTTTTATGGTTTTGTTCGCTGGATATGGCTAGTGGTTTCTGGGTGGTTTCGATGACTGATCGCGCTCGAGAGATCTCGGCTTTCGTTACACCTTTAGGACTTTTTGAATGGAATCGGATGCCGTTTGGATTAAAGAATGCCCCACAAATCTATCAGAGGCTGATCGACAATGCTCTCTATGGGTATTTCCAGATCAGTGCTGATCGGGAAGCCACTGATCTACATGATGTGTTTACGGAAGGTGAACCAGACCAAGATCAGGGCCGATCAGTGTTGGGAAGGCGATCATACATAGATGATATCTTGGTCACAGCAACATCCTGGGATATGCTATGCGATAAGGTCGAACGACTCCTGAACACCTGCGAGCGCTGGAATTTGTCGATCAGTGTGGTCAAGAGTTTCTGGGGTCAACCCAAGGTCGCTTACCTCGGTCATAACGTGTCGATCCAAGGATTGGAAGCAAACCCGAAAGATCTGGCCGCTCTCAGCAACTTACCTTTTCCCCAATCACTGAAGGCCATGCAATCCTTCCTCGGATCTCTGAATTATTATAGCAGATTTATCGAAGATTTCTCGATTTACGCCGCTATACTATATGAACTGAAGGAAGTTGATTATCATGGGCTACGGGAACGTGATCGAGTAGGAGGATCACCAATTGAGACTGATCACGAAGTTGAAGTTACAGAAACGGATCTCAAGACTGGATCACTGATCGATCGAACTGTGCCTGGGTCAGAGGACCACATGAATCGAGCTATGGTAGCCTTCAGTATGTTAAAGGCGAAGATGATCTCGACGCCGATACTGAAACACTTCGATCCGGAGAAGATTCCCGTGGTGATCCTATATGCCAGTAAATGGGCAATATCAGCCGCACTGGTCCAAGATCACGACGGAGTTTATTGCCCGGTGACGTTCACAAGCCGAACATTAAAACCGAACGAAGTTAACTATGGTATTGTGGATAAGGAAGTGCTAGCATTATTACGTGTGTTGGATGTTTGCTATTCTATGCTGGTAACTAGATCAATTAAGGTATTATCCAGGCGATCTAGTTTGGCGTGGTTACTATCCGCGAGTGGTTTAGATGGAAGACTGGGGCGATGGGCAGCGGTGTTATCTCAGTGGACTTTGGAGATCATTAAGTGCACCAAGGGCGAAGAAGAAATTCTTGGAACACTAGCAGCCAGCATCACGCCCCGATCAGAAGTCGATGAAGCCCTGATCGAGGTCGCTCCTCGGAAGCAACCACGTGAATCGATCACTATACCCCCACCGATCGTCGGCTCGGAGGAAGATCTGATCGTTGTAAGTTTCGACGGATCAGCGAGTGTGAAGAAAGGCGTAGGGGCGTATAGCGCGCTGTTATGGAAACTGCCAGAGTGGACTGTTATATCAGCCGGTTCAGATTATACTCCAGGTATCACGGTCAATGAGGCTGAATATCGTGGTCTGCTGCTAGGTTTGGATCTCTTGCAAGAGCAAAAGATCGGAAGAGTAATCATATGCGGAGATTCAAACCTGGTAATCCGGCAGATCACTGGAGAGATCGACTGTAAAGCGCCGCGTTTGAAGCTACTGAATGATCGCGTTATGAAAGCTTTACGTGGATGGCCAAGACATGATCTTTTGCATGTGAAACGTGATTGGAATCGGAGTGCAGATCACTTAGCCACTATGGCTATGCGTGATCAGGCCGGGTCGATAGTCACTGATCAAGCGTTGTTGGAAGTACTGGTGGAGATCAATAGGCTGCCTGAGCTGATCCGTGTGGAAGATGAAAAGGAAGTAGCCCAGATTTTGATTACGACGAGATCACGAACCAGATCACCACCCAACAGAACACCCTCTCGAGAAAGCCTGACAGAAGAAATAGTACAAGAGATGCGGATCGAAAGAATTCTCAAGGCTCAATACGGGGGAAAATGGATCGTTGATTTGAAGGCGTTTCTAAAGGGTGATCTGGAGGAGTTGAGTCAGAGTGAAGCAAAAGATTGTGCCAAGATCGCGTCCAACTACGAGATCGACGAAAATGATCTATTGTTTTACTATGCTCAAGCTGATCAGGCCGATGCAGATCTGGACCGATCGGCAAGGCTCGTGATCCCGGAGACTTTACAAGCTGATATCTTACACCATTATCACGTCAGTTTAGAGGGTGGTCACCAGGGCGTAGGCCGAACGTATCACAGGATCCGTAAACATTTTCATTGGAGAGGTTTATATCGAAGTATACAAACGTTTGTTGGGACATGTACGGATTGTGAAACTGGAAAAGGTATGCCAAACATCCGGGGAAGATCACCTGGAAATATCCAGGCGACCTACCCTTTCCAAGTGATAGCGATGGATCACATACCGTCCCTGCCAAAATCGTTCAAGGGCAATACAGAGTTGCTGATCTGGACTGATCTGTTCACGGGATTGGTGATCGCGAAAGCGGGATCTACCCGAACAGCCCAACAAGTCGCTTGCAGTTATGAAGAATGTGTTTTTCGGCGATTTGGAGCCAGTGAAGTGATCAGGCATGATCGCGAACCGGGTTTCATGGCCGAAGTGTTCCGATCATTTAATCAGATGCTTGGCCAGAAACAGAGCGCGACTATGGCGTATCGTCCACAAGCGAATGGTAAAGCCGAACGGATGGTACAGACGTTAACTAGAGCTATCAAGATGTATGTCACGGACTCCGCGCAACAAGATTGGGATGAATATGCGGAGAGACTGGTGTTTGCGTTGAATTCCGCTTTCGATCGGATCAGGGGAGACACTCCTTTCTACCTGGCGTATGGTTGGGACCCCCAATCTACCATCGAGTCCGTGATCCCTGTTGGATGCACCCGAGGTCGAGATCGCGAAGCTCGTCGATGGCGTATGGGACTCCAACGTCACTACCAACATGCGCGGGAGCAAGTCAACGAACGATTGCGGAGGGCCATCCAAGAAAAAGCTGATCGGAACAATGATCAGGCTGATTCGCATAATATCGAGCCGGGATCAAGGGTTTGGCTTTACTTGGATCGCGTGAAAGAAGGATATGCCAAGAAGTTAGCACATCTGTGGCATGGACCGTTCCGTATAGCCGAACTGATCGGTGATCATGCCGCTCGGCTGATTACCGCAGGTACCGATTACGGAATTTTCCCGATCGTCCACTTGTCGAAGCTGAAACTGGTTCGGGAATACCCTGATCGGCCTAAAACCAGGCTGTCATGCGATGATCAGCCAAGGTTTGACTTCGACGAAGCTCTCTTACCCGAAGACAGTTGGGAAAGAACGTTGGACCCGAACGAATTTGAAGTGGAGAAGGTTTTGGATCAGGCAAGAGGACCCGATTTGGCCGAACCCATCGTGATTACTTGGTTCGATGGAAGGGTTATGACGATCCCGAGTGGGTAGATGAACGTGATCTGAACTGTGGAGCCCTATTAAGGGAATTTGAACACGATCGGGTGAGACGAAATCGATTTGGAGTCATGCAAACCCACGAAGAGGGCAACCAGGAATCTCAATAGCCTGGGTTGACACATTGTGACTGATCAGCCAAATGTAATGATCGGGCAAGTGGAGATCAGGGTGGTTGAGCTGGTTTGGAGTAAATGGATACATATACATACATATAATGCACGAGAACTATATTTGTATACATGTGAGCGACCGACATACAAGATGGAGACAATAATGAGACCTGAACAGGAAGTGTGAATATGGAACGCGAAAATCATCAAGAACTGTCGTGATATATTAGTGATTATGGAAAACGAAACGAAGTTGGTTGTCACGACGATCACAGGCCATACTTAGTGCGCAGGCGAGAAACCGCGAACCCTGGATGATCCATGGGGCTTGATCGGAACTGGTTTCGCCAAGGCTCCTGCTGATCGGTCCAGAGCAGGCAATCACGCAGCGTGGCGACCGGAGTTATATGCCCATAACCGGGATACCAATCCCCGCCGTCAGCCTTGAGTCCTCGCGATCCCGCTCGGCGAACAGGTAAATGCAGCACGCCAGGAAACAGGAAAACGTCCAGATCACACTCGCCGTGCTGAATCCCGTCGACGATATAATCGCAGATCGCGGCCCAAGCAGCTCCGGC